>OZ026619.1:43100739-43308239 GCA_964020975.1 Hermodice carunculata
CTTTCTTTCTTTCTTTCTTTCTTTCTTTCTTTCTTTCTTTCTTTCTTTCTTTCTTTCTTTCTTAACAGCTACAGAGCTGCTGATCTTGAAAACAGTTTAATCATGTAAGAATTGATGTGCGTACCTCATCGAAAGTCAACAAAAAAAAAATGTTTGTTAGTTTTCTAAAAGTTGCCGCTCATTTGGCAAGCTGGTCATCTACGGTAAGTACATTATTGAGTACCAGTCTAGATTTCATTATTTAGAATATAGTAGAACAGAAAAGAAGTTAATACACTATAAGTAGAAGTAGAATTAGAAACGAAATGAAATAACACAAAACTGAAAACTTGTCACTTTGCATCCAGGCAAAGAACAACAACAACAGCAACAAGAAGAAAAAAAATGAAAAAACAAAAATACAAAAACAAAAACAAAAACACCCAGACACCCCCCCCCCCCAAAAAAAGCGTACGGAGGCACACGCAGTATTACCTCATCCTCTTCTTCAGGTATGGAAACATGGCCGCTTTTAGTGAAGTAATTGACGCCCGCGTACTCCACAAGAGCAGCGAAAACAAAAGCGAAATTCATCAAGAGGAAGACATCCAGCGCCGTCGAATATGGTACCTTCGGAATGCCTTCTCGTCCTGATATTCCTATGGTGCAGGAGGTAAGCACAGTTGTAATGCCTGAAAAGTAAATAAATAAAATAAGTGACAAGTACAAATATGCTGCTGCGATATTAATTGCATTCTCAACATTTCAGAGACAGCCGACGGTGTCAAATGCAGAGTGAGCAAGTTGAAATTCATCGGAAAATAATCAGACAGTTTCTAAGTGTCCATTATCACCGGCGTGACTGGCATTCCATGGCGAAAACATAGAACGATGACCTTTCGCATGAAAGGAACCACTGATTCGTCAGATTTTGTTTCACAATTAGCAGGATACATTTTGAAAGTTTGCCCGTATATTAAACCATTCCAAGAGCTCGTTGTTAGAAGGGCCTGGAGGATTCAGAGCAGTGCTCATCGAGGCTTTTTTTCTCGCGGTCCATGACGAGGTGATTTGGAAGTTCTTGATATCGAATTCCTCTCCCACCAAATACATGATCCATAAAAACGTGTCGGAAGCGTCCCTTGATTTACCTCTGTAGGGAAGTAGTCATGAACGGAGTTGTTGGCAAATGCTAATTAAATGACCTCCACTTGAGGTTGTCGTCAACTCATAGCTGTGGAGTCTTTCCAACGCGTGCTCTGACGCTTAATTATTGGCTACTGCCATAGGTTTTGAAGTCAGATACTGCAACGGTGTTCCAGGGAAAAAAAAATCCCACCACGTATGTGCTTTAGTATACTTTTGATGAGTCCATAAGTCGCTAACCACAGGTAGAAGATATGGTCAGCTTTACATTGTATCAGAATTATTTTTACTTTACGATTTTCCGTTATTTTCTTGATAATTTACACGTGCACAATGCATGTTAAACACATCTTGAAAACGTTACGTTTGATTTGTGTCAGCAGAAACTTCCGTAGCTTAAGGACACGAAAGTCATAACAGTCATAAATACGTGTCCACAATAGAACCATACCATCCAAATATGCAGAATATAAGCAAGACATTTTAAACTTAATTATTGTTACTAATGATCTGCATACTTTGAAAAAAATCTGCGTATAATATCGCTATTTCAAATGCAAAACGTCCATAACTCAGCTATAATTTTCTAAAGACACGTCGAGAGATCTATTTGACCAAGAATGAGCCTTTTAAGCAGTTATTTTTTTTATCGCTTTCTTCCCTAATAACTGTAACAAGACTTTGATTTTTGCCTTTTTATTTTTAATTTGATTCAAAGAAGCGCGGAAACGCAACTTCTTTTATAAACCTTCCATCGCTTAATAAACATGTGTATATGAGAACAACGGCTAGGCATTTTAAATTTACATTATGATTGATTTTTCAATCAATATTGCTCAACATTATAGCAATGATGGGATGAAATTCGGCAGGAATTCATCCTGTTGTAAATGTATTACATGGATAGTACAGTCGAATATATATATGTCCACAGTTCAGGGCATGGGACTCCATTCGACATTTTAGTACTCAGTGTATGTATACCGCATGGGTTAAAACACAGTTTCAGCAATACCTACCTAATGTAACTCGGGCTGGTGTCGCTTCCCTGTTTATCCAGAAGGAGACCCAACTAATGATAACTATAAGGTAGCAGGGTAAATATATCTGCAGTAAATAATACCCGATTTCTCTCTTGAGATTGCACGACATATGTAGAATAGATCGGTATTCTGTGTGGCCATAGAAAGACAAAAATACACATTATCACACATTTAAGTGCATTACACAAAACGTCTAGCAGGAATCATAGTAATACTAGCATTACGGAGTCAAAGGATCAACATTGAGCAGCATTTAGAACTGAAAATAGTATTTGGAGAGCAATAAGTAAGAAAGGCAGCGGGCATCAGTACATACATACATACATGCATGCATACATACATACATACATACATACATACATACATACATACATACATACATACAGACAGACAGACAGACAGACAGACAGACAGACAGATAATTAGGGAAGTAGGTAGCTACATAATTAGTTAAATGGATGGATGGATGGACGGACGGACGGGCGGACAGATAGATAGATAGATAGATAGATAGATAGATAGATAGATAGATAGATAGATAGATAGATAGATAGATAGATAGATAGATAGATAGATAGATAGATAGATAGATAGATAGATAGATAGATAGATAGACTGATGTCATTTGAATACGTCAGTTTTATATGTACTCATGGACATAATTATAGGGAGGGACCCTTTGAACTAGTATAACACAAAACCACATAAAGCTACAACATTAAGCAGTTTAACACTGAAAAATACAGTCTATCGCATTGGGAAAAATGCAGTTACGCTTCAGTAACTTAATATAACAGCACTTTGTGGGCATAGATAAAAGGCCAGGCCTGCCTCATTTTTCTAGGATGGTCACATTGATGGTCATTGTTCTTATCTGAAGCTGATTCTGCCGTTCTAGACAACAGGAACCCCCTAAGAAAGATCAATAACTTTTGATAATCATCTGAACCAGTCTTTCTTGAGCAAGCAGTTCTTTTTTGTGTCATTTTTGCCTGTTTCCTGCAATTTTTTAAGCAGGCAGTTCACCACTGAGAGGAAGATATTAAACTTCCATGCTGCCCTCTTCTGGTTGCTGTCTGATCACGATCATAGGGAAACAATTTGTCACATTTCTCACCCTGTCAGGCAGGTATCTTCTGTGCTTATTCATGACTCTACCTTTGTGGTACGAGAATAAGAGTGAGGTTCGAAAAGCAAAAACAAAAAAGCAAGTTTGGTGCTTTAACCTGTTGCATCACAGATTGTGCAAGATCATGAATAAACTGGTAATGCATGAGTTGATTGGTCAACAAAAACCGCACTACAAGCACTTCTGTAAACTTATTTTCATCAAATTTTCCATTGAACTTCAGTTACACAAATCCATATAACCTCGCATTAAAAATATGTCCATGAGTATATTTCGCATGGATTCCGCACGTGCATATTTGGATCAGTTTTTCTATCTCCAGCATCGAGAAGTAACCAGAGCTATATACCTTGACAACAGGTTAACCAGCATGTCGATATTATGTTAGAAGAAATGCGGTTTTGCATTCCTTCATCTATATTAGTGACAAATGTACTCTCTGTCTCTGTCACTGTTTCTCTCACACACACATTAAATATATACATAATTATATATATATATATATATATATACGTATGTATATATTTATATCCACTTAGATGCGTATACGCGTTGTCTGCTGCTAAAAAGTAACAATAAATAAACAAAGGAGGGAGCCCCGCGGTAAACCATGCATGATAAATGCTGCTATGACCGTGTAAACTACAGCAAATTGCAAATCTGGTGAATCCCATATTATTGGTGTTTGAGCCAGCATGGTGGCACAAAATAACATATATGGCAGTACTAAGCTCTTTTAGCGCTACAAGCTAAGTGACTGAGTGAACAACAGGACAAGGAAATTAATTTCCACGTCATTGCCAATAGCAGGATAAGGTCGATCTGAGGAGGATTACACGTGCCAAGATAACGTCATTAAAAGAAGCGTTCTTCGTGTTGTTTAGGGCAAAGTTATTTCTGCACAATAGTATTAACAACTCCCTACAGAGTGTTTCGTTAATTTCTGGAAATTTTGTGATGGTTTTCAGTAAACAATGAATCACATCACAATACTTCTCCAGAAAGCTACAATAGAACATGTCTCTGTGCTTCAGTCACTTTGATGCATAGGAACCCTTGTAGAGTATGAAGCAGCATTATTGAGAAAAAAAATCGGGAAGCTGCCTTTGACAATAAATCCAGTGGAACTGTGTTAAGAGAATACAGAACAAGCCAGGATCCCAATTTTATGCTTGTTTGCCACGCTAGAAATCTGTGTTTTGTTGATACATGATGAAGTCCAAAAAGTCAATAATGACGACCCATCGTGAGCCAACCCTTAAACAGCAATAACTGCTCAGGCAAGGGGATTTAGTGTTTCCGTTTCCCACTGAGATGTGGTAGAAAGGTATTTAAGCACCCACGCTTGAACAAAACAAATATCTGTGTGTTTTGTTTACTTGGCTAGAAAAAAATACTTTACCCTTGTATCAACAAGAGACAGGTTGCGTTTAAGGAAATTCGTATGCCCAGCATATCCCGCGTTACTTGAAATTCGTCGTGGAGTTATGTATGTGTAAAATCTCATAAAAGTTGCTAATTCGTGCTGCATCCTTTCCTCCCGTGTGCTCGAAAATCCCATGAACATTATGATTGTGTAATATGTGACGCTTTCCGTGCATCAAAAAAGCTTGTTGTTCTACAATAGTGGCTTTACTTGACAAAATGATAATTAACACGGGTACACGTGGAAGCCTAAACGTTTCAAAAACTTCCTTTAAGTCTACAAACTGTTGAATTGGGTACACTTGGAAACGCAAGTTGGAAATCACATGGGGCTGGATTGCTCCCTTAGAGAACAACTATCTTCACCTATCAACACGGTCGGGTTACCTGTGGTGCTTGGAAAAAGAAATATGCTGTAGGCATATTTAGTCTTGTTGAACCCGTGTTCAATACTGGTCAGAGAGAACTGTGACATCGTGATACCCTTGTACTGTTTAACAGGGTCCTCCTTTTCCCACGAGTACATCACATCCTTGGTTGTATAACCATCTACAACACACAGAAAGCCATGAAGTTTATCACAAACAGTCATTATAATTGAATGTGATTCGTTAGCAATCTCAAGAAAGAAAGAAAGTCAAGTATGGTATAGCAATATATACTCCCCCACAAGATAATATAGCCCGGACAAGCTAATTTTTTTTTTTGGGGGGGGGGGGGGGGCAAATGACAAGGTCAAGGTCATAGTCACCCACTTTTGGTGCGTGACACACCCTACCCCATAAATTATTTGACCACCAAGTTTGGTGGGTGTTGTGATGGTATACGACGTATTCCCCGGACAAACTTACACTTTAGGAGGACCAAAGGTCAAGGTCAAAGGCCACAGTGACCGAATTTTGCTGCGTGACACCTCCCTATCCTATGACG
Source organism: Hermodice carunculata (assembly GCA_964020975.1). Taxonomy (NCBI): domain Eukaryota; kingdom Metazoa; phylum Annelida; class Polychaeta; order Eunicida; family Amphinomidae; genus Hermodice; species Hermodice carunculata. The sequence continues at coordinate 43,106,392 of OZ026619.1, forward strand.
TCCGATTACCAAATTTGGTAGGTATAGGTGTATGGTAAAGGGAATAAAGCTCGGACAAGCTAAATCTTTATCAGGGGAATAGTCTACATCAAAGCCACAGTGATCCGATTTTGGTGCACGACACACCCCTACCCAATGGAGTATCCACCCACCAAATTCAGTGCGTGTAGGTGTTACGGTATAAAAAATACCGCCCGGACAAACTTTGCCAAAAGGAAAGAAGGAAGGATGGACGGAAGGACGGACGGACGAAAGGAAACGGTGCAAACCCGTGGTCCCCGGTGTGGAAGTACGTAAATGAATATTGAAACGGGAATGTTATTGTAGGCTTACTGCAAGTTTAACGTCGTTATTCAAGTTACGCTGATAAGTGGAATTGGCTCCTTATTCTTGTGACAAGTGGTATGACTTAATCTATTTCTAGACAGTATAATTTTGCGTTTTTCTCTTATTTTTTGGCACTTCTTGACAAACATATTGCATGGTAATATATGCTTTTTATGAAGACAAACGGCACGGGTTTCTTTTTGTGCATATCAAATCAAGAAGTTTTATTTCCTCTATATATCACAAGTGGTAAGACTGCTTTGGTCTTCTTTAGGTAAGCGGCAAGGGTTTTGTGTTTTCTGAGCTGCAGAGTTATTATCTTTACACTTGCTTAGAGCAGGCGGTGCCAACTGAAAAATAAATTGAGCACTAAAATGTCAACAAGGGCACCATGAACTTTTTATCGACGAACACTTTTGCTAAACAGAACTCAGACATACACGTATAAACAAACTGCTTGATATGTTAAAGGACTGGAAGGGTCACATATTATGGCTTAGCCTATTTAATCAACACGGTAATAATACAAAAATTCCTGAATGTCAGACACTGTTACTTAGATATTCTTCCATTAGACGAAAAATCAGTTTGGACGGAAATCTAAGAGGAAAGACACGTCAGTCTGACTCATCAGATAAGGTCTGACAGTGTGCCAACAGTTTCATATCCAAGTCTCCGTCAAGTTTTTGTTAACTCATTCTGACACATTTATCATACTTACACATGCGTTTGCTGAAACACAGAATGCAGTAAATATGTTAATACTTACGAACGCCTAGAATGGGACGAATATCATTTTGGGCAGCCGCGGGGCCATTTGGTTCCCAAATGAGTAATCCTAGTAGCTGGTGAATCAGCAACGGACGCATTACCACAGAAAACTGCTAATCTACCAATGATGATTGATTATGTCAAAACTGGGTTACTTCCGATTATATTTTCTCATACTTTTGGGAGTTACACGGGTTTAAAAACGAGCTGATTGCATGGTGGAAGTCTGTACTGATTTTCTTTACCAATAGCCTAGAGGACCAAATAACATAATTATTTCGTTGCCATGGGTGTATAAAGTAAAAGGGGCTGCTGCCTGCAAAGGTGATGTAGCTCGATGTGCCTGTTGCAACTTTTGAACTGGACAACAAAATTGTTAAAATATCTTTAATTATATAATCAAAGATGCTGCTATGCACTGAAGTTGGTGTCTCTTGCTTTTAACGGAATTATATGTTTCGCATTTACCAGATTTCAACCACCAAAATTGAGCGGGTTTTGTTCACATGTTGTTTTGTGTCGTCATTTCATTAGCCGCAGTTCAAGAGCTCAAAGTCAAATACTTTCTAATGGCTAAGATAAGAATTTCATGCTGAGCCAAACCATGATATGTGGATACATAAACAAATCTGAAGATTTCTTGAATCGCGGTACATATCAAGTGACATAACACAGAATCAACACTATTTCTTTCTCGGGACGAATGACTTAGCAATCATAGCTTTATCACCTGCATTTGATATAGTTGACCATGATATATTATTATCTGGACAGCCTACAAAGTAGAAGACAATTCTTTGATTCTGGTAGGCATTCATTCATCACAGATCTTTTTCCAATCGTATATTCGTTTGGTGCACCATCTTTATTTGTAAAGCTTTACTGTGACATGCCCCGTGCTATTGTATCAAGTCTGATCTTACTCCTTATGACCACGGTTTCCCACTGGAGACATCCGTTTCCGCCATGATAAATGGTTTTTTGCATAATCGATGAATTATGTCAAGGAATTAAACCTGCTCCAGCTCAATTTGCAAAAGACAGGATCGCATTGTACGTTTAATAAATATTGCTGGGGATATTCCAGACAACTGAAATGCCCGAAAGTCATACACCTTGATGGATATTATAATCTAACATCTACACACATATTGAGTATACCAGGGAAAAAAGTATTGTGGAAAATGACATATTTTGGTGTGAACCTTTTGGCCGCATGTGTCACTTGCAAGTAAGATTTTTCAGTGCATGTCTGCATATCCCTGGACTGTGTGATATTTGAGCCATTTGATACATTTTCGTTTTAGGGGCGTCATAAAATGGATCTGCAACAAATATCAACACAGGGCATCTTTAGTATTTCTTTTCAAATAAATGCACTGTAAGTCCGACATGGGGAAGGACTGGTCCGGCAATTTCGGTGCATGAGGCGTTCCAAAGACGACATAGTTATACAAAAATTGTACAGGCGCGGTTCCAACTTAATAACAGAAGAGAGTATATATTGGTATTGGTTAACATATTGCCGCCTTTTATTGTAATGGATACGTATAATCAAATTGACAATATCAATTTAAGGAAATCTGCCAAGTTCTTAGACCAAACGTGCATAATAATAAATGTCCGGCATGCATAAAATCAAATGTTACTAACATTTCATGGGTTCATGGTCACAATACCCGACCAGCCTCCCACAAATTTTGAATATCGCCTTCCAACACACATTTACAAGAAAAACGTTAGTCCATGCAGGTACCTTACCTCACAGGTATAATGAAGGTGGAATGTTTTTATAATGCTCCAGATCCATACATGTCACGAAAACAACGTAGGCCTACCTTGCTCAGCTGACTGACAAGTCAGAAACAACAAGCGATGGAAGGCCTACCGCATCTCTTATTATCTTTCCGATAAGTGATAAATTTTGGGATTTAAGTTGTTAGGCCTATATTGTTTGGAAAAGACTAAAGGTTTTAATTAATAAAGAATATTAAAAAATCTGAAAGAGAGGATTCTAAACCACATTTTGCCTTTTGTGGGTGATTGCCTGTCGTCCTAAGTCAAGAGTGAAGTTTGTTTCTTCACATTGGTATTGAAAGCAGGATGTTATTGTGTTGGTAATTCTTGAATATCAGCCTTTTGTTGTATTTGACTTCGTTGTCATTGTTGGGTAGGAGTTTAAATGTAAAATGATATTATTGAAGCCAGGTCAGATTTAAATAGCTACCTAAGCAATCATACTGTTATGTTCTTTATGGTATATTTGTGATCTCATATGATGTATATTTCATATCTTTGTCTACATGGACGATAACGAAGTAAATCTAATCTTTTTTGACACAATTGTGCCAGCGTGGTGTTTTTGTTATGCCAAAAATCAACTTTTGTCGTCATTGGCAAATTTACAAGTGGATATGCGGATGTTTTAACTATGCGATACCAAGATACTCACAGCTGCCAATGATAAGAGGACATTTCTGTGTATCTAGCGGGTACTTCTGCAGTTGCATGCGGCAGCTGGATTTGATGGTTAGTCTGCAAAATATGTCAATGATAAATCGAGAGTGAATCTTGGCGCATGTAATTCTGAAAATGAATAAGAACGTAACATCAGCGTTGCTATTTGCGGCCATAACAATTTTTCACCTTAAAAAATGCAGATTTGTTGTAAAGAGAAACGTAACAAACCCAAATCTGTGAGCCCAAGTATCGTTTAAACACTAAGTCCGGTACCCAAAAGAGCAAAGTCCTACTCTGTACTACTCAATAAAAAAACTGTAGAGTTCTTCATAATTATAACAATTTATTTCATGTCAGGAACAAATCATATTCATACAATTTGAAATTTAAAAGAAAGTTTCAGGGTTTACTTTGCGTTTATGTAAAATCGTGTCATCAGCGGGGACACAGTGCAAGACCTGTTTCGGTGCTTTAATGGCCTGCCCTGACAAGTCATTTTTAATGCAAACATCCCGAACTGATGTATTATGGAATTCGGCGAATATGGTGTTCCTTCATTGATACGCCTACTTATACATGTAGTATACATTGGACATATGTAATTAATGTCACACACAAACTGCTTTTACAAACATAAATCAACGCCTAGCTTACATGACTATAGCATTTAATACCATAATCCATTGATTTTGGGACCTGTTTCTCGACTCTCTAATATGAAGCTTTGCTGGGGTAATACGTTCAGGGAAACACTACAGTGAATATGCTTCATATCATGGATATAGATTTGTATTCAGACATTTAACCGGGGTTTTAATTTCAATACTTTGAACACAATTCTTGTTAAACATCTATAAGAAAATTTTATTATTTTGTTGTTTTTCAATTGTCACTTTTTTGCCATCAGCGAAACAGGTCTTTACTCATCAACATGAGTACAAGTCAGCCGATTTTGATCCCTAAAAGAGCCTTTGCGTAAAGTTACACACCATTCAGGAACCATGAACACCACACAATATGTTCGGAAAAATCATAATGAGCATATTCAGGCTTCCTGTTCCATCATAATAAACCAAACATGCAGTCATACTATCATAGGCTGGACGCCTTCAAACCCAGAGCATGCAGTGAGACAGTTGTACTTCCAGTTTTGTTACCGTTACAATTGGGACCAAAAGGCGAAACGGCAACTATGTGTATGAAGTGGTTCAATGAAGGAAACGTGCTCCATTTTGATGAACACCCTAACTATTAATATGCATACAGCACAGGCTTTAACAACAGAAGAACAATCGGAAACCCGTTGTCGTAGTAGAAGGACAACAAAATAAAGTTACCGAGTAAAATATAAATAATGTCACGCTCAAATTGTGCTGTTGAAAGCATATCCTACTGTCTGTTTATTGCCACCACCTTGATCAAAACCGTATAATTTTTCAACATCTTTGTTAATCTAAGGTGCTTTCATGCGACTGCGATATTCTAATTAGCTTTTTGGTAGTTTGAAACAACACAGTGACAATTAAATGTTATACATCGCATATTTTAAACTCATCGGCTATGAAATAATACGTATACATTTCTCTGTCCTGCCGAGTGTACTCTAGAGGCAGCAGTATCTTTGTGATGGGTTATCATCATAATGTCTAATATCTGCCTGCATGTTGACCATTGGGAACTGTGTGTTATTGCATGTACAAAGGCAAAATAATTCATGCTTTAATCAACAATTAACTTGGTAAATCAAACTCGTAATAAAAAATATCATTTTGTCGCTTTGGCACGTACCTATCAGCTTAAGACGAGCTACAGTATGGCCCATTTTGAAAGGTCGTGGAATTAGGGTTCACAAATTGAACTACAGACTTATATCTAATGTCTCTGATATTGCCAAACGCATGGAAAAACAGTAACAGGATCATGTGTTAGATTATTCATTCATATGTCCTGACCAATCTGTATATTTTCGTATACATTCCTCCCAGACCTCTTCACATAAAGGGATTGATTATTGGCTTCCTTATGTTAAATATATATATATATATATATATATATATATATATATATATATATATATATATATATATATATATATATATATACATATATATATATATATACTGTTTCTTTTGTCTGCTCAATCTTCAGATATATTTCTATTCTATTGAAACAAGTCAAGTGTAAAGGTAAACTGTCTTAATTAATTAACACAATGATTGGTCTGCTTCAGGCATCCGTGATTGGCCCGATTTTGTTCATTTTATTCATTAATGATCTCAGTGATCATGTTACTCAAGGTTGTTGTAATCTGTATGCTGATGATACCTCTTATATGTTTCGGCCGAAAACGTACATAGTGTGCAGTTTCATATACAAATTGATGTTCACACTGTAGAAAATTAGTTCAAAGGCAACCGACTTTGCCCAAATACTAAGCAAAAAAAAATCCAAACTATTGGCCATTAATCCTGGTAAACGCAAATCAACCGTAAAAAATGAATACTTCGGTATATAATGAATTTCAGATCAGTTGAAATCGACCAAATATTGTGGCGTTTTTATGAATGATAGATAAGGCTGGCACGACCATTGAGTTTCTTTACAGAGGCACATCAATGCCAAACATGCTATTACTCGGAGGGTAAGTACTTTTTAAAATTCTAAGTTGTTAAATTGGCATCCAGTAAACTTGTATTTTGCCTAATCTTGACTGTGCTGACACTGTTTGGGCTTCGTGTGGTGCTGGTGGATCAAAACATGTCCAGACCATGTCAAATTATGCACTGTATTCCTTTTATTCATCCAAATCATCTATATGCAGTCATGCTATGTCACGTATCTTTTAATATCCACACTGTGTCATATGGATCTGAACACTGCAATTTTGAAAGTAATAAATTGATATTTTTCGCTGTAAAAGAACCTGTCGAAAAAAACTGAGAGATTGCGTGTCCAAAATACATAAAATCTTCTGTTTGCTGGCTTGACAGTTTCTAGGCTAAGTATATACCTACTGCTGTAATACATTAGACTAGGTGTCCCTTGTCCACTCTCTCCCTCTTCTTTTGTTCTCTGTCTTTACTTTCTTTATATATCCTGACATGACCATGCCATATCATAGATTAGATTGCAATGTTTCGTTTGTCCCGTCCTTCGTCATTTTCCGCAAGAAGAATCTATATTGGGCACCACCTTGCTTTCTGAATGCCAACAAAATAGGTTTAAACTAAAATATGCTGTCATAGTTATATGCGAAAAATTATTATATTAGCATTAAAGGTATGGACCTGGTCATGTACTTAGGCTGGCAGACTTTGGACAAATAAGATAAATCTATATAGTTTGTTTAATGTACAAATGCATCTATTGTTTGGCTTCTGATTATCTTTCCGACCAAGTTAACCTTTCTCCCGAAATTAATATTTACAAAACAGGCAGTCTCTTGACATCGTGTTACCATTATTAAAGCAATTTCTAAACGTCCTTTTCATTTAATGGAGCAGTAGTTCGGAACTGCCCTGGTGATGGTGTAAAAAGAGCGACGATTTAGTCACTTTCAAAATGAATTACAAAAGGCAACATATTCAATCCATCGCAAGGTATCATTGGTATTTTGCCCCGGATACAGCTACAGCTTCATTTGCTTGTATGCACTTTTATATACTCTATTGTATTTTAAGGTACATTATGCATTAACACTTTAAATTGTAATGTAAATATATGTACAGTAAAACTTCCCTATACCGAACACCCATGGGACCGAAAAAAAAGTCTTCGGTATAGTGAGGTGTTCGGTATAGGGAGGTTTGATAACATTGAAAGTATAAATTTGGGACCGAGAAATGGTGTTCAGTATAGAGAGGTGTTCGGTATACGGAGGTGTTCAGATAGAGAGGTTTTACTGTATATAATGTTACTTGGCCCCAAGGAGGAACAGATCACGACTGCTGATTGGATCACCCAGTCTAAAGAGATTCAAAAGATGAATCAATAAATTTCCAAAGAATGCAAGCCAACTGCTCAATGTGATGGTACAAGCCAACGTTTATGTTCTCAACAATAACCCACTCATGGACCAAAATTGCGGTAACTGCAGTCCTTTGGCCTCTTTTAGGCTGAAGCCAGCGATTGCAATAACAGAAAGGAAGAAATACCAGTTGCTACCACACAATTTGTTCCGAAATGTGGGAGTCCCATGACAAATTAGTCGTCACAAATGTGCCGACATTCTCAAATGAATCAGTTGTGCATACAAGGCAAGATGATATCTCAAGAATAGAAGTGCCTTTCCAATAATATATTTACGTGCCAGATGCTACAATCAAGGGCCGTTAAGTGTCTACACGGGAAGCCGCCGCTGAAACTAAATTATAACTTGTAGACCTATCAAAGGATGATTTGGGATTTACAGAGTCTTTCTCTGTGGCGAGCTGGTCCTTGAAGTCTGGAAACCATAAATATGTAATCCTTGTTGCCCGCTAATCTGCCGAATGGGTCCCTGACTCATCGGAAAAAAATATATAAAGTATGATGACAACGTTGTACCATGGTTTCACTTTCAGTAAACCTTTTATTTTTAAACCGCATTAATATGGACACTTTGTTGTTATTAACGATACCCATTGGGATCATCCGAGGTGTTACAATAATTCCAGATTAGAAATTCCAGCCTAGCGGTTTGTTAATAAACTACCCGAGTGACTGTCGTCCGAGAGTAAACACAATGGTCTGGGTCCACAGCTTTAGTGCACGTTGGTCACACTGCGGCGAAAAACTGTTGAACACTCACAGCGTCAGCCGAAGACTGCCATCGGAGGAATCTGTGACCTGGCTTGGAAATGGCTACGCTCACATGGTCATGTGATGCTACTTGGTGAACAGATTTGCTCGAGGAGTGCTCCGATTGAGCGCTATGTTAACATGTTGACTTCAGCCACATTGACGATTATGGGTCCTCTCTTGATCTCCTACTGTCACCCTAGTCTTTCGGAAAAGGAGAAAAGAAAAAAAAATAGAACCAAAAGCATGGCAGGCATTATTTGAGAATCTGGGTTACCGTAATGGTCTAGCAAACTGTTGGACTGGGGATGCGTGAAAGGGTAAAGATGCAGATCTATTGTCCCTTTGCACAAAGAAAGACCCTGATACTACTTACGCCATTTTAATGATTGTAATTTCAAAGTTCATGTTCAGGGACCGTGTGCCTTGCCAGCAAATCGACCGTTTGCGACATGTCAGAAACAAGAGAAGGAGAAACGTTGATTTCCAGGCAACAGTGTTTACAGAAAACACCCAATTATCTGTCGCTATTGACCTTGCAAACGCTAAAAGGTACCCAATACCGGCCCCACATTTACCTTCACGCGTATCTATCTATCTATCTATCTATCTATCTATCTATCTATCTATCTATCTATCTATCTATCTATCTATCTATCTATCTGTCTGTCTGTCTGTCTGTCTGTCTGTCTGTCTGTCTGTCTGTCTGTCTGTCTGTCTGTCTGTCTGTCTGTCTGTCTGTCTGTCTATCTATCTATTTATTTATATGTTTTGATAGTTAACCCATGAACCGTGAAAATAACACGCTTTACTTGCCTTTAATTCATTTGATATCTGTAACATGTTTTTCCTCGCACGCAAGACAAGAAATGAAACTCAAAATAACGCATTGCCTGCAGGAACGATTACATTATTATCATTTTGAGAACTCTCGCTTACCTCATGGTTAAAACCTTTGCCAAGGTAAAGGGAACAACTTCCAGGCAAGAAAACCACTTCGCAACCCGGGAGTGGAAGCTAAGAACAATGTAGACAAATGGAACTGATCATGGCTTCAGTGCCAAGTCTTTGTTCTGCGTTAGGATATATTTTACTTCTATTTGCAGTTCTCATGGGCCGAAGGCATTACTGGGACGTTTACTTAATGTTGGTTGCAACCCCTGGCGGTCCACCCTCTTTGACCACCTACTGGTGGGCCTCGAAGCATAAGACCATAATGAAATTATATTTCTATTTACTGACAGCATACCAAAATGGCGGTAGAGATGAATATTGCTTTAATTGAACAAAGCAGATCTCCCTGATGTACTTTACAGAATATTAGAATTTTTTATCGAATTAACATGCCGCACGTAGCCGATAGACTATAAAACAACAATGGGGAATTAATATCTCTTTCAGCTTCTGGAGTAATCCCATAGAGCATAGAATCTGCATCATCAATGCCACAGGAGGAGGGTTGCTTTGGGACATATGCAGACTTAGCAAAGAAACATATAGACTGTAATTTTGTGTTTAACTCATTCTGTACGTGTTGGTGAAGAGCCAGTCAGTTCGGGTTTTGTATTTCACTTTATTTTTGTTTTGGTGGCAAAGTCATGGATAGCCAGACAGCGCCAAACTACTGACCTTTCACTTAGCAGTAGGTACTCGAATGAAAACTCGTTCAATGAAGAATTTGTAAATATATATGTCATTTATCCCGGAAGCCAAGGCATTAGGCAGGAAGGAAAGCATCAAAAGCCTTGAGAACGATATGGAGTCCAGGGCAGAGTATGCCAACATTATAGCAGGGTCATCCTTCTTCCCATTTGCTTTATTTTAACATTACTACTTTACAGTTCACATTTAATATTGGGGTAACCGTAAGGAAAGAAATAAAATATGAAGGGAGTCGACAGTAGCTCACAGTAATCCTGGAGTGTTTTGGCTGTCTCTAGCTTTCAGCAAACTCAGGGCAATGTCTAGTTATGACCGATTTGTAAAAACCCTCAAAAATAAGGACGAAATTTGTCTTTTAAATGACCATCGTCATATTGCACACGTTGAGGTTATGTATGGAATGGAATCTATTGTAGTGTGCGGTTGTAGGAAAATCACATTTATGAAAGCGGCATTCGAAGTAAAAGTTATGTCAGGATATTTCAGAGAGAGTCTTGAAATGTGACAATAATTTTGCATCACTTTTATCTCAACAAGAAAGAGTGTAACAAGTTCGATGTAACGACTAAAGTCATATGATAAAAGTATTACTCAAGTACATCCTTTCGGCACATATGGCTTCATTATCGTTTTTAAACATGAGCAGTGTAGACTGGTGTTTAATCAGCTGATTTATGTTATGTTGATATATATAATAAGCTGGCGCCCCCTAGACAGAAATGTATGCCCTAATATAACATTACACCAGGATAAGGTACCAAATGTATTAATTCCATCTCAAGTAACAACGCTTGAGAATATGAGGTACTCGCGCGGAATTTGATTTAGCCACTTCCTGTTTTAATGCAATTTCAGTCTTTGAACACAGAATATAAGAATATTTGTCCGATTCCCAGTATGTTACGCCACATGGACCAAAGGCAATGTACCAATGATAGTTCTTGTTACCAAGAATAATGAAGATCGCCGTATAATGGGTCTAAGCTGAGGGCAATCAGTACACACTGATAGCAGCAACAGCTATAACCAAACACCTTCATCTAAGTGCACACAATAACACACACACACACACACACACACACACACACACACATATATATATATATATATATATATATATATATATATATATATATATATATATATATATATACATATATATATATACATAACTCTTGACACTTTCACAACATTTCATTGGAAACACATGATAGTCATAAAATTTGGTATAATGTTGATACAGAAGGCATCATGACATCGGGAATAAAATCTACCCTCAGCATTGAGGCATGTAGGGATGATTTTCCGACGGCAGGCATATATCTGCACCTGTAGTCTCCCTATGTGACAACATGTCCTAAAGTATAAAGTAAATCTGTGGGCATCAGGTGGGCTGTAGGAAGAGCAATGAATAGATAATGGAAGAGGACATTGTACATTCTAGACAGTGTATTGCGATTTGAATTCGTAAAATCGTGTTTTTAACAGGAATTGGACTTTTGGTGGAAGAATTGCCACGCAGGTTGCAAAATACATGGGTTTTTATTATTTCTTGTTCAACAGGTTTTGGCCGTTTATTAAATGGAACGTGTTTTTTTTTCGTATAAAGGGCAGTTTGGTATGCCTTTTCGTTGCCTTCTCTCAAAAGCTAGACAAAAAAAAAAAAAAAAAAAAGAGGGAACAGACATCGGGGGGTGGCAAAAAGAGTTAAAGACAACCCTCAGTTGGGATTTATCTACGTCAGGCCCGACCTCCATCGGGGAGGTGACATAAACACGGACCTCGCCGAACAAAGTAAGATTAATATAAATGGTCTGGTAGAAGAGGCAAGTGATGATTTCTCTCCAAGTAAAGGTCATTACACCTGCCCATGAAATCCTTGGAGACCATTTATAGTGTCGGCATTCCATCATTTCAAACATGTATTCGGCCTTGCACAGATGGGATTAACAGCTTGCAGATAATTTTTGTTTTCATTTAATGTTGATACGGGGCCAAAATGAGAAGAAGCCAAGTTGACCGCTAGAGATAAAACACAGCAAGTCGGAGTCTTGTTAGTAGCAACTCTGTTTCAAAAGCCTTGCTGGCTTCAAATTCGAATTCTAAAAAAAAAATCTTACTGTGTGTTAAAATCAATAATACTACCGTTTTGTTTTTAGTTTCATGAGTTAATTGGTGTGCAGCAGGGCGCCTTATTTCAGCTGTTCTCTTTTGTAGTCAACATTAAATCACATCTCTTGATACAATTCTCAATGTTAAGACGCTGACCTATGATTTGTGTTGCAATCGGGTTAGTTTTAACTGAGCAAGATAAGCCTAAAGATGACACATTAATATTGCGGTGTCAATTAGCTTTGCAGGCTGACCAACCCTTTGTTATTTATGGATATACCATGCTCTTATGACGGGTACAAATTCTTTACAGAATAAATGGTCAGCTTCTTTGATTTTCACCCGTGTTTGTAATGATCTCAATAATGAAAACAGACATGGTAGCATTGGACGTACAAATCCCGAAGAACTGAATGGTGACACTCTCTTATCATATTGAAGGAGACAGACATATGATCATCGTACACAATACTCCAGTTCATTCTTACTCATAGTGCATGCGAGTACCGACCGTTCACTTCATCAGCTTCCCAGCAGATGTTTATTTCTGAAAACTTACTAAGCCGAAACTAAACTGTCTCCAGTAGGGAAGGTGAGCGAGTGCCGTAAACACATATACTGTAAGATCTGGCCACAGCAGCGTCAAAACAGCATGGTGTCCTATACGTATATATATACATATATATATACATATATATATATACATATGTCGCAGTGGTGCACTCTTCTATGATTCACAAGAGAGGTTTTTGTGATGTTATATTAAATCCTTGCTGGATTATATCTGGGTACCAAATGTTTTAGAGTGAAACGCCGCTCACTGACAAGGTGATACACAAAATTCATTATTGGAACAACATTACACATCCTTTGGCTCATAAAGCATACCCCTTAGACAATTTCAGGCTGAAATTCATTTTAGGGTTTCATGCGTTACTGATTTTTTTTTCAGATCGATTTCGTGATGGAAATATCATATATTACGATGAAATCCAAGTGGCATGCCGTGTATGTGTTGCTAGGATGTAATGTATTTGTAGATATAACAGTATCTACAAGTATATACAATTTTCTGAAGGAATAAACAATATCATCAAGGGGATGTTTATCTGTTAGTAATAACAAATATGTGAAAAGTCTATTCATTTCAGAAAAAAAAGGGGCATCATTTTGTGTTGTCACTATTGCATGAATTCTACGCTCATACCAAGCGGGCCTAAATCTGGTGCTTCAAGTAATGGCTCGATACAAGTGGCTGAAGTCCGATGGTTTCGCCTTCATTTTTGTCCACATCACTTCCCTTGCAATCATAACCACATCATTTCAGAAAACGATACTGAAGACAATTTGAAGACAACGTATTTGATCTGGTGGCGTGGTGTGTCACTAAAATACAGTACATCCCATGACTTTTGGTCCGACCAGGCTAGTTCCTCACTCGCATTCATAGCATATACGTCTCGTGCGATTAGCGAGGTTGGCGTGTCATTGGTGGGCAGAATTTGCGTAGAAGTAATATTTTTGCATGTTAGCCAGCATGCTGGCCAATTTCGCACCGTGCGTTTGGCGGGCTACTAGGCAATCGCACGATGCGAATTGCAATTCATTTTCCGTGGGACAGAAAGCAGTCCCAATGCTCGCATCAAATACCCTTTTTGCTTGGTAAGAAAACCTATGAAGGTGGGGGATGGTTAATTATATGCAAATCAGCTGGCAAACATGTTGAGCATGTATATACTCAATATAGGCAATGACCGCGTGCGTATGGTCAATCGCATCCGGTAGCATCGCACAGTATTGTGCCATTCGAATCCAGACGTGAATTTGCGCATTACCAGCCTGTGTCATTGTTCTAATAACCACACTTAGCCAGATACGAGCACGTGAAGTGTCATGTGGGCAAAACTACCTTTGGTGTCACTGGCGCAAATGATATAAGAGAAGCTCACAATGCAGACCAAAAGTCATATGCTGTACTGTAAAATACTCATGGACGTTTACTATTAAAAGCCAAAAAATAGCATGTATTCACTATGGGCCAATCTATGGAAATGACCATCTTAAATGTTGACCACCGACGTGTGTTCTAAACCACACGCAATATTGTAATCACGCACGCACACACACACACACGCACACACACAGACACACACACAGACATACACACAGACAAGACACAGACAGACAGACAGACACACAGACACACACAGACATACACACAGACAAGACACAGACAGACAGACAGACACACAGACATATACACGCACACACACACACATACATATATATATATATATATATATATAGTTTTGTATTGTTTATCCATCTTAGTACATTTAGATATAAAGATACAAATGAAAAACACAAACCGTACACTGACATGGGGCGGGCAGAGATTACCAGTAATATGGGCAAAAAGAAAAGGCTCAACATGGGTTAATAGGCTTCACATCTTTTCTCTTAACATTTGGACACGAAAACAAATTTTCATGGGAAAATCCCCAGCGTTAATTTCTGTCACTTTAACTTGCTCTGCAACTCACGCATTGCCAGCTAGGGATTTGAGGGTAAAAGAACATATCTTTCAATCTCTCAGCATGAACGTAGTATTGTCAATCATGTGAGTCGTTTACGATGAGCAAGGAATTGGACCACGCAAAATACATTTACCATCTGATGGTATTTTGAATTGGTTTTCTCTCGAGTGTCAAGATAAACCGTGCAGTACGGATCAGGATTTCGGCTCCCTTGTGCTCGTGCATGCCATTAATCTGATCAGTGGGCGATCATGGCAGAGGTTCTTACTTTGGCGTGGTATTCAATTTCGCGTCTTTTATGACTGTGTCGAAAATGAGAAATTAAATATCACGTAAAATTAAGAACTATCAGATATTTCTAACAGGTGATGACAAATGTGCGAAATGAAACAACCATCAAAATACCTGAAGTCGGAAGATAAATATCCGCGAAAATAAGCACTTTCAAAGTATTAGAACATGGAATTCTCGTACCATAGCTTTGTGTTTATCTGAAAATGAAGGAAATTTTTCCCGTTTTTGCCTGGTTTTCCAATTACAAGGGGCTTTCTTGATAATATTGGGTACATTAAAACAAATAGCTGCTGACGGTAGCCATATCCCCTTCCCACAATAAGCATGGTGGAAAATACACATAATGTACATTTGAATATTATAGTTAGTAAACGGCGAAAAATATCTGTTGGTGGGAATCCGGAAACAAAGACAGAAGCCACACAACACTAGCACCCCCTTTAAAAAACTAAGTGCAAACTTGAAAAAAATGAGCTGGGATCCCCCTAGACAAACCACTTTTGAGATTAGCTTTTACCTCCACCCCCTTCCCCGTAAACCTCTGTCCACCAACTGGCAGGGCTGTTCCCAAACTAAACTAAACCAGCCAACACATTATAACAGAGTTTCCCAATATTAGTAGTTATATGCTATTGATGCAAAAAACAGACATTCATTTTGCCACTGCATGGGAACCCTTTCATTTGCGACGGGTATCTCCAATGGCAAACCATACGCAGATGCACTCATCGGTCAACCACACCTATTATGTGCAAATGCAATGAGAAACCCCACCAGATATCAGTATGAGAAGTCCCACCAGCTTTCAGTCAGCACTTTCACAATGCCAACAAGTTTGAGATACCTTGCCAGTTTTGGTCGTTTTGATTTCGATTCCTCAAGCATTTTTAAACTTGTTTGCAAAAAATAGCAATGTGACTCGCTGTCTGGATCCCACTGTTTGTGTATTGTAACGGTTATTTGTGAAATTTTCGTGAGTTTCCTCAGCCTAAGGTCAAAGTTAGGGGTTACTCATCCCGATGGCTACCATATATGTCTGCTGAAGTGTAATATTATTGCCCACAATTGTGAATACATAAAAGAGATGATTTCCCCAACTTTTCAACCTTTCATTTACATGTATGTGTCGGCCCTGAACAAAACAGTTTCCATTGCCACTGCATAGCACCTGTCGTGAACAAATTCAGAAAAGACCTTGAATTAAAATACGACAGATGCTTTTCCAGCTATTATTTGATGGTGCTAAGTGAGCCATTTGATTTTGTGCTAGTGGTCCACATACTGAAATCAGGTCAGCTGTCTAGACACACTCATGCCACACAAAATCTCGTAAATATTGTGGAAACAGCAAAAAAATTCACAAATAGATGATATCTGAACAATTAAACCGCTATTTAATATCTCTCATAAAATGATCAGTCCTAGAGCTGTTTAAAACTCCTCATTCTCACTAATTCTGCAATAAGCAAAACCGTTTTTGCATCCAGCATCCATTTTGCCAAAGGCTGTTCATAATTGATGTCTTAGAGCGGACGCAAAGTGGACATGCAGCCTCGTCCATGGAGGCAGGGAAAAAAAGAAAAATAACACACTAATCTTTGTTAATTGAATAACTAATTGATAAAAGAGAGTAATTGGTCAAACAAATTTAACCCTATACACACCTCCTACCTAAGATCTATCAACCCTGAAAATTTCAAAGGGCTAGTCTTTATAGTTCAAAAGATATGACCCCAACAAAATCGTTTCTGACCTGGAAGTTTCCTATGGAAATTTAATTGATTAATTAATGTAAGCAATTAGGACACAAAATAAGCATTTACAAATTTAAAGATGTGGACCGGATTTTTTTTCGGATGCAGATGATTTTGGAATGCTTAACGATCTTTGTTAATCAATTAATTAGTAAAAGAAAGTAGTCAGCCAAATAAATTTAATCCTAAGCACACTTCCTACCTAATATCTACCAACCCTAAAAATTTTCAAAAGGCTAACATTTGTGGTTCCAAAGATATGACCCCGACAAAATCGTTTCTGATCTACAGGTTGCCTTGTGAACTTTTAATTAAATAAGTAATTAATTAATGTAATTAGGCATACAAAACAGAGCCTATGCACACCTTCTACCTGTGATCTGCCAACTCTATAATTTTAATTTCTATAAGGCCTAGCATTTATGGTTTAGGAGTATGGCCTGGACAAAATTTGTTAAGGATGGAAAGACTGGCGGAAGGCCACACGGACGGTGCCAATTACCATATTTGCCCCCCACACACACACACACATAATTCCTGAGCAGGGGATAATAATTATCATGATTACTATATGTTTGTGATTCCTCGTTGGTACCAATTGTAGAGGGAAGTGCTCTGATGTTGTTCTAAACGTCAAGCATCGTATCTAATAGGACGCATGTTAACGAAAATCTGGAAAAATATTCTGGCAGACAGCTTGCATGAGGTGAGCTGATCTGGTACGAATCGACGTTGTTACCTGTGTGGTGTGTTACGCAATTAGAGCTAGAACTGTTGAATTACGGCAGATTTATTTATTATTTCAATTGAAGCATCCTGTGAAAATGATCAGAGGTCCGTGGCTTCACGGGGATTCTGCGCATATGTGTGGTGGAACTGCGGGCAGTTTTTTCACTTACAACAGGGTGTGGGATTGTCTATCTAATAGCTAGTGCCGTTTAACATATGCTATATCAAGTCGGTCTACTATTGAAGGGAGTGGATCAGAATAAAAACATCCATGATTCAGTGCCTCGGGAGATATTGCATTTGTAGATCTTTGGCGAAACCTGCTGTCCCTTTCATTTGTGACCAATACAAGCATTTCCTTGGCTGTTAGACAGGCCACAGAACACACGGTCCGAATTCTTTGACGAAGCGGGCATGTATTTTTCATGAAGTTGCAATGCTATCAAGCTTTATTAGATGAAGAACACAAGGGTTAAAGCTTGCTTTCTTCTCAGATGAAAATCAATTTTGTAATGAGTCCGTCCTATCATAACGGTTGTTATATCTAAAGAAGTTCTTGTTCCGGGAGCAGTCTGAGAGCAGTGTGTGCCATGTTGTCCTTGTTCCAAGTATATGAGGTACGCGTACGTGAGGTGCACAATCTATGAAGGAAACCTTTTCAAGACAGAAGACGCATCATTGACGAGGGTGTCTATTACAAGTTTCACAACATAAAAGCTTTCAATCACATTTTAAAAGGCCGTCCACTCGTCACACAAGTTTCAATCACATATCTCACAAGCGTAGCCAGGCTGATCACCCATGACACAGTCATCCCTTCCTCGCCCCCCCCCCCCCCCCATTACCACCTCTACCCCGACCTACGCCCGTCATTTGCATTCTTGGGGACAAGCATCAAAATATGAGGCTGAAGAGATCTGACAAATAGATGGGAATCAGGTCTCAATAAGTACAAGTCCCAGTTATAAATCATATCTTCAATTTCAGTGTTTAAAGACCTACCATCAGGTTTCTAACTGTTTTGAGCCCCTTTAATGCAGGAAAGAACCAAAGTTTTCCCATGCGGTTTCAGTGGGATAAAGTTCTCTAGGACATAATCTGGCGACCAGAATATGCCGTCTCGGAGTATCATGATACGATTAAGCGACCAAGTGCATTTATGTATCCTATAATTCACATAAAGGCTTTGGAAAAATACTATTTTTGATCAGGTCGACAAGTTGAGTGTCGCTTGTGTATAAATGACCCAGGGCATCCTCAAGAGCTGCGTTTTAGCGCCGACAACCGTTTTTTTCTAGTATTTTGTACAATGTAGCTCTCGTTATGAAGTATTAATATCATGTTGATGAATCACACATGTTTACGTGTCGAGCTCTGATCTGATCAAGGATCTCGTGGTCGGATACCCCTGTAATGGTGCGGTGTTTTGTTTTGTTTTTTATGGTCAACCATACCGCTGCACTTAATCTTCCTCTGTTTTACATTCTTCATATATCCTTCAGACGAGCTGGTGATTCAGCATTGATGTACGACATATGTTTATTATCGAGTTTTTAACAAGCATAGCCGTGTGATCAGAAAATGATCCAAATTCCCAATCGTGCATTATAGCACTCAATATATTATAGTACCGCCTCCTTTCAAAGACATTTTACCGATACATCAATATGTAATGAACTGTTATGTCAACACGAGATTTAGGTATTGAAACAAGAAAGCCACAAGAATCAATATCGGTACACATATTGATTAGGTCACCCATAATTTTAAACCTTCCAGGAGAGCAAAGGATTAAAGAGCCTAAAGTTAGGTCCTCATCTGAAAACTCGGTGTACGGTTTCCTCCAGCACAAGCTTCAAAGCTTCCGAGACATATTGATTTTTTACACGTGCTTGGACAAATGCCAAAAAGGTTTCACCAAGGAGACGTGTATGATGTGCAAAGCTCGTGCCACCGTGAGCATGTAGCGCTGATCTAGCACGGTTACCTGCCAATCACATTTGGCTACTTTAAACAAACATGTATGCCACTGGCGGTTTTATAACATAATTTCAGGAGATGATCTTCGATCATTCCCATCTTGTTGCCAGTGTCGAGACCACACTTTCTTGAAGCTCCCGTTAAAGTAATTGTACGCCCCAGAACATGATAATGACATGAATTACGCAAATGCTTCGCGTGATGTATTATATTACCCGCTTGGCATGTTGATCTCCCAAAAGATGGGCGAATTCTATCCCTGAAAAGTATCTTTCTGCTTAGACAAGGATAAGCTGATCACAACGATTCGACAGGAATTGAAATTGTCTTGTACATGGCTACGAACAAAAGCTTTTGGGGTATCCAACATCCGACAAAGAAACACAAAATACTTGCTCATTAACAATATATGATCGTTCGATGCGCAGCATCATTTTTATGGTTTGATGGGGTGACTAGGTATAAATAAAAGGCAGTAGTTTACACTTCACAAGAAAACTTTTACTTTTAATATGTTAAATCTACCTTTGAATCAACCATTAGTACCTGGTTGTTTCATGGTTCGATTTCGAAACTGAAAGCGATGAATAAACGTTTTTGTGCAGCTACTTCGACATCGAGTCGCAGGTAATTTACACAGGGAAACATGACGCATGACATAAATTAAATTTATAACGTAGGGACAGATTTCATGTCATCTTAGAGGTATCTATGTATAATGGCTCGAGTTGATCTCCGTACTAAATTGTACATATTCATTGCGAAAACTTTTTGGATTCAGATAGCTAATACATTAACGTGTCGTGACATCAGACTTTCGGTGAACTCAAGAATATATAATTATATATTTATGTAAAAGCCTCGATGCTCTACGTTTGCTGTTGTGCCCCCACCCCCCCACCCACACATGCACACACACACTCTCTCTCTCTCCCTCTCTCTCTGTCTCTGTCTCTCTGTCTGTCTGTCTCTCTCTCTCTCTCTCTCTCACACACACACACACACACACACACACACACACACATATATATATATATATATATATATATATATATATATATATATATATATATATATATATATATGAACCTGTAAATGTGTGTGAATTTTAACTTGCGGAATAAATAAGGGTTCTACCATTCCATAAATATACGTCGAGTTTTATGTGTCGTTGATTACAAGTCGTATCCTTACATTCATTGTATGCGCAGTTGAGTCTTTGGGATTGAGATAACGAAACCTTTCAGCAGAGCTGCCCTTTCTACTTTGAAATCAAAGGTTAATGTTCTCCAAACAGGACTTTTGTAGTCTTCATAATAATTTGCTTCGTGAATTACGAAGACGACCTGGCATCATAGACCATTAAATTGTCGCTGAGAATGTTGATGGTATATCTAAATTAAACCATAACAATGTTTGTTAACGATCTCACGTGGCTTTCTGACCATTGCCATATATCCTTTCAAATTGCGGTTAGCCTAACAAGAAGTGATTGCGCTCCATTGTGTAATGCAGGCAAAGTTAACGAGCCCTTACCAGAGTGTTTTGTTTGGGATAAACTACACCCGGCCCGATTTACAAATACATTACAACTGCTTTGCAGGCAAGATATTAATGATTTTCTGCAAACCGATTATAGTACTGAGAGTCGCAGTGATGTCGACAGAATGGTTAATGATTTTAACAGTATAATGTATAAGGCAGCAAAGTTCTCATTGAAAATGAAAAACCCCAAGAAAAAAAAGTCGAAAAAGTTACCGAAATATGCCAACAAAGACTGTTATAATTTATACACGCAGATTAAAAGAATGGCTAAACTACTGTCTGAAAACCCATCAAATCTTCAATTGAGACAGACCTACTGTTTCAACAGAAAAAGATTTAAGCAAATTTGTAAACACCAGGAAAGAGAATTTCGAAGCAGCATTATGCACTCCTTAAATAATATATGGGATAAAGACCCAAAAGTATATTGGGAACTAATAAAGGAGCTCGAAAAAACAATCACAAAAAAAGATAATGTTAGCGAAAATATTGACCCGAGACAGTGGTTTCGCCATTTTTCTGACGTCATGTCAAAGTGTACAGATCTGAAAGAATCTCCTAAGGAACACGAAGTGGAGTCATTTTTGAACAATTACAATAATTCACAAATATCTTTTTTGCCATTAGATTTTAAAATCAAAGAAATTGAAATTACTATAGCTTTAGAGAAACTGAAAAATAAGAAATCACCGGGAAAAGACGGAATCCTAAATGAAATGCTGAAAGAGAGCAAATATATTTTGTGTAATGTTTTTCTCAAAATGTTCAATATGGTATTTACATCGGGATTCTTCCCGACTATTTGGAAAAAAGGGCTACTAGTTCTCATTCACAAAGGTGGCTCTACTCGTGACCCAAACATGTATAGAGGTATTTGTCTTAGTAGCTGTATATCAAAACTTTTTTGCACCATCATGAATAACCGAATACAGAAATACTTAGAAGAAGCCAATTTAAAAAATGAGTTACAGATAGGATTTTCCGCAGGATGTAGAACAAGTGATCATATTTTTGTGCTGAGAACTCTAATTGATAAATATACAAAACTGATGACAAAAAATAAATATCTATTTGTATGCTTTGTAGACTTTAAAAAGGCTTTTGATACTGTTTGGCACGAAGGTTTACTATACAAATTACTGAAATATGGTATCGATGGATACATGTTTAGAATAATCCAAGATATGTATCATAACTCAACATTACAAATAAAATTTTCTAGTGGTCTATCAGACAATATACAGATCCGAAGAGGAGTAAAACAAGGTTGTGTAATGAGTCCTACTTTATTTAATACTTTCATTAATGACTTACCAGACTGTTTTAATGATAATTGTCATCCAGTATCGCTACATGAAAAGAAAATTAACTGTTTATTGTACGCCGATGATCTTATTCTAGTATCTGAAACCGAAGGAGGGCTTCAAAATTGTTTAAATATATTAAATACTTATTGTGAAGATTGGAAACTAAATGTTAATATAAACAAGACGAAGGTAATGATATTCAATAAGTCAGGTAAGAAACTGGCACGAAAGTTTGTATACAGCGACGTCACACTGGAAACTGTTAAAACATATACATATCTTGGAATTCAAATATCTACAACAGGTTCTTTTGATGGTGCAATAAAGTTGTTATGTGATAAGGCCAATAAAGCTTTAGCAAGACTAAAGCGAATATTTATACCGGGAGAAACAAATTTGAAATTCTACCTATCCTTGTTTGATAAAGTTATAATGCCAATTTTACTGTATGCATCGGAAATATGGGGAGCCTATACTGTTATACCCTCCAAAAGTTTGACACAAGACAATATTGCAGGATATTTTAAAGCAGATTTTGAAAAACTATACACACGATTTTTGAAGTACTGTCTTGGTGTACATCGGAAAGCAAGTAATATTGCTGTGTTTGGTGAACTGGGAAAAACACCTTTATCACTCAAAGTAATGACACGTGTCTGTAAAAATTGGCTCCGAATTATGAATATGGATCAAAATTCGTTACTTTTCAATGCATACAAGTGTCATGTTGAGATGTCTGAAACAAATCAATCGCACTGGCTAAAATCGGTTAAAGATACTTTATATGCAATAGACTTACAGGAAATTTGGGACGATCATGAAATTTATTACGGCGATTTTCCTTCCACTATGTTTAAGAAAAGAATAGAAGAAAAATTCCAAAATCAGTGGCAACAAGAAATTCTACGGCAAAATGATGATTCCAAATTAAGAACCTACAAATTATTCAAAACTGACTTAAAATTTGAAAGATATTTAGAGGTAATAAAAAATTTCGAGATTCGCAGAAATATTACTAGATTACGTATAAGTGCACACAATCTGTATATAGAAACGGGTAGACACAGAAGACCAGCCAAAGTTCCTGTAAACCAAAGAATATGTCCTCCTTGTAAACATATTGAAGACGAATACCATTTTGTTATGTCCTGTAATCGATACGATATACCAAGGCAAAAATTTCGGAAAAAGATTCACGACGTTTTCGTACATCCAACATCATTCAGTGATCAAGACATGTTTAGATTTATTATGAAATTAAGTGATACGGAATTAATAATAATGTTTGAGACATATATGAAAGAATGCATTACAATACGGCAGAAACCTCTATAGCCAATATAATCAATAGTATCTTTATACCGAGCGCCTTTATCTATTATGTTTTGTGTATCATGTGCAGATTTTTTTCTCTTTATTCCTTTGTATGTATCTGTTTTTGTCGCTTCTGTGACGTTTGCTTTATAACACAAATTTGTGCTGTATGTATCATGTGTGATTTTTTTTTTTTTTTTTTGTGACGTTTGCTTTATAACATAAATTTGTACTGTATGTATCATGTGTGACAAATTGCTACTTTGTATATGTGGCGCAGTCAATAAAACACAATTCAATTCAAGAAGAGCTTTGAATCAAATGCAGCGTGAATGGTCTGAAGGCAGTGGTACTTGCGTTGTGTGCCGACGCACTCTGCAGCTCGACGGTAGCATCATGATCAGCCAGGCAGTGCAAAGATCACCGAGGAAGGCCACCGGTGTCAGGTGTGTCAAGCCTTCCCGGCCATGGAAGTATGTAGTGCAGAGGTGTACCCTGGCAACCATCACGTGCTTTTTGCAGTACGATACTGTCCACTGCATTTCAATCCATGATGGCAATGCCTAAAAGGAAGGTGAGGCATTTGACTTTGCTGGCGTCATCCAGAGGCCAGAGTAAATGCTTAGCCAAAAAAATAGCCAGCTGAAAACAGCAATATACGTGTTCGCTAGTGAGAACACATGAATGTAAAGGCCGAACGCTGCATTGGCTAACCTTGGACAGGGTTCATGTTAGATTTCATATCAGTCATTTTATCCTGTTGCTCTGTATTCCATTCCTAAAAGACCTGACGCCGATCTATCGGCATGTACCTTTTCTCCGTAAAGAATTAACTTAAATTACCCAGTATAACGAATATATACACATTTGTCCATCAAAAGTTATATGTACGATTTGTCAACAGCTTCCTTGGTGCAATCGGAGTATATTGTGCCCACAGTGTTCCGAGAAAAACTGTTGGTTCTGTCGGCAGAGGGTGAAACACATCAGCACACCAGGTTTGTGGCCAACATTACATGTATTTTATTTGGCCGTGTGTAAAACTTCACCTTTCCTCATCCAAAGAGCTCAACGTGAAGAGCACAAAGCGAACTAGACAACAAGGCATTTCTTGGGAGAAGAGACTCGAATCTTTTGTTGACACATTTTGTGAATAAAGCAATTCGTGTCGTCTAAGCTCCAATATAACTGAGCTATTTAGCTAATCGGATTCACAAACACACGCACCGTTTGTTATGTGACTGGTTGTCTTATTTGCAACTGCAAATTAAAGCTTATAACAACCAAACCTCAGGTATCACATTACCCTTTCCCATTTAAATGTTGTTGTCCCCTTCAATGTCTCTGCTTAACATCCTCGCTATCAGAGAAAACAAGATCCATAACTGGAAAAAATCGCTATCATGGCAGCATGCCTTATGTCAATAGTTCCCCTCGATGTTATCGCTTAGAGACCCCCCCCCTAAAAAAAACAAACAAACAAACAAACAAACAAACAAACAAAAACAAAAACAAACAAACAAAAAACAAAAACAAAGCAAAAAAAAACCCAAAAAACAAAACAAAACAAGCCAAGCAAAATAAAAAAACAAAACAAAACAAGCAAAATAAAAACAAAACAAAACAAAACAAAACAAAAAAAACTAAAAAAAAAAAAAAAAAAAAAAATACAAA
Organism: Hermodice carunculata; assembly: GCA_964020975.1. Classification (NCBI taxonomy): domain Eukaryota; kingdom Metazoa; phylum Annelida; class Polychaeta; order Eunicida; family Amphinomidae; genus Hermodice; species Hermodice carunculata. The sequence goes on from OZ026619.1 coordinate 43,131,637, forward strand.
AAAACAAAACACTTGCTGATAATATGAAATAATTCTGAGACATTGTTCCTTTTTGTTTTAGCAGTGGACTGAAGACAGCATGAATATATTTTGCGATTTAGATTTCCTTTGCCACTTATTGTACTTAGAAAAGTGAACGTGTTTTGATAATAAAATACAGTGTTTGTATTGTAGAGGTAAAACGGCTTCAGTTTTCTCTCGTTACGTGTCTGGAGAAAACAGCATACGACAGTTTTTGGTGCGTAATGTGAATTCTGGAACCAAATACAGCCAGGCCAGGAAGCTAATTTTTTTTCGATGCGCCGAGTAGTACAAAAACTCACGAAAGTTATCATGTACATAATTTTGCCAGGTATAGACGTCTAACAAGATCAAGACCCGTTTCTATTTTCTCATTTGACATAAAGCCAAAGGTGAATGTCGGGGGGATTTAGACCAGGCCACCGTTTGATTTTCTGAGGCAGAGAAGCAGAATGGGCGTGGCCGGATGACGTCAAATAGGTTCAGACGGAGAAGAAGTGATTAGACACTTGACGGCTGAATAACGAGGGATGCTCCAATTGATGGGGGACTGGATAGAAATAACAGATAACACAACGAAGATGGACGATGAGTGCGGTCCAGGGCCAAGGCAGTAGTCCTTTTCTATATTGGACGTGCAAAAAGAGACGAGAGCGAGGAATTGAACGTGGAAAAAGTGTGGCGATACAATGAAGATAAGGTGTGTCAGAGGGCAAGGGCGATAACAAAATGGGAAAATCACGCAGAAGTCCAAGAAACACAGGCGAGAGTGAGGAATCGCAGCTAAGACAATACAGGAAAAAGCACAGTAGTCATACACTCTTCAATTCCAATACATCCCGTTGTAGGAAGATATATGATAGGAGCATAATTTGTTTTGAAATACCAAGAAACAAGAGTTGAAGTACATTACCTTCTGATCCACCACCTGGGTAGGAATGTTTAAGACATAATAGACGTCTCAGGTGAACACCAGGTGTCGTTGATTGATTAATAAAGACTTAATAGACCACCAATCCAATCATGAATTAACACCTGTCTGTGTACAGAGAACCTTGTGAAAAACTTTCATGGGCACTAGCATGAGATAGTGGTTGTAATAATTCTTAAAGAATAAATGCTACATTTTCCCAAACAGTCATAAGACGACAAGGGTTAGTTTTGAGCGCCGTCTGTTATAATTTAGTATCTTACATGCTGGATCTTCCCACCTTTTCTGTATTTTTTGACTATGTGCTGTAAGCAAACTGCACTCGTACTCTGAAAAAAAAAATTGCTTCAGGAGCTTAGGGCTACCATAGGGTATAAAAGTAGGCATCAAGAATTTTTAAACGAATTGCCAGAAAAAAAGGCCATCAAATTACCTTTACATGTACCTATCGTTGTCTGAAACACGGCGATATCGTCAATGATGAGCAAATGAGATCACGGAAGCGCAGAGAGAAGTAGCTTTCAAATCGCCTGAGAACTTATAAAGTCCCCCCCCCCCCCATAGGGTCATTTGTAGCTTCCCTTATATATTTGACAAGATTACACAATGAATATATGGCAGAATTGCACCAGGGACAGCCTATTTTTCCGGAAAATTACATTGAAATTTGGTTATCCTTGATGTATGTGGCTTCTTTGAATTTTGAGACAGTTGAGTGCTATTTGGTTACAGTTGCGAATTCGTACAATTGCATATTAATCTTCAAAGGATAAACGGGAAAAATGAGAAACAAGCACATAATGACAAACTCCACAGGAACAAAACAAAATAATCAAATTGGTAACAATTTGCACAGTCTATTTTATTACTAGCGACGATTATTTAAATTGTAATAATTTTTCTATATTTTTTTTGACAGATTTGCAAAAGAAATATCTATTCGCACATGAAAATGTAACGTTTTTGTATTGATTAATCCCTTAGACTTGAAATCATGAGTAAAACTCCATTTAGTTGTCCCATAAAATGTACATCAAACACTCAATTTAAGCAAACATTCCATGGCATCTACATTTTTCTGTTTCCGGGATTCTGCTATAAACCATTACTTGGAGGCACGAAATGACAATAGTTATAATGATTCCTCATGGTGTATTAAACAAAATGTACAAACCCTAAGCTTGTTTTCAAAATGATTGATATTATCCACAAAAGATAACTTTGGCTTAATTAAGTGTACTCATGAGGTAAATGATGTATGGCCTGGTCCTAGAAATATTTTATCGGGACCTCCGTCCTCGCAGTCACAATTTGCGATACGTGTGTTCTGAAGCGCACCACTGTAAGACCAACTAATTGTAATTTCATTGTTACCGCGACTCGGTCACTCGGCACTCTGTGCTCGATCTAGGAGAAAATGATGATTGATATTACTGACAGACAGAAAATCCCGGGGCAAATAGATCCGACATATACTTCAGCATTTAATACATCATGCTTCTCCATTGCGTCATAGCAGGGCTCTTCTGGATCACTTTGATTGAAATTGCAATTTTGCTTGGCAACCTGGCACAGGGCACCGTACTCAATGTCACGTGTATCCATCAGGCGGAATTTGTCCTCGACATATTTAGCCACTCTATGAAGAGGCCACACACACACACACACACACACACACACACACACACACACACACACACACACACACACACACACACACACACACACACACACACGAGAACAAGGCGAAACGGACTCAATCTAAACCTCTTAGTTCTATGTGCTAATACGTCACAAGGATCGCTTCCCCTTGCTCCTTGCCTTGGGAATTATTACAGTTTTAGGTGGAAGGAATCATCTAGTGAAGCTCACAATGTTCAGAAGTATACATTAGAGGGCCCGCCGCCTCAGGTGCGTGTTGATACTCATTCGCCAGCCTGGTTAGAATTACCACATCACTAACTCGCATTCCTACGACATGTTCACTTTAAGTCCCTCGCCAAACAGATTACCTTCTGTTTTCATCTTGCTGGCTGCAAGATCTGTCCCTGAAATCAATCCCCTCAGTCCTTGAAATATTGCTTTAAAGTTTACGATCTTCAAATATCTTATCGTGGATGTTATCTATTGATCAATTGCGTGCGTTATGTATAGGTTATGGGGAAGATATGATTAATATTGTGTTATCTTCTCTGTCAATGGTAATTCCCTAGCCAAGGGATCCTATGCTAAGACTGGAATGCTTAGAAAGTGTTCAAGACGGTATATGTGGGCCCAAGTGTTTCTAATTTTCATTCAAGCAGTTTTACTCTCAAAATACCAGGTACAGCGATTGCAAGTGTATGCATTCCTTGCCATCTTAGCGTAGCCGACAGTCGCTTAACCCAATTCTTAGAATTAAATAAAACAGTGACTGATGACGCCGAGGTGATAAAGGTAACACATTTTAAGTTGAAAACATGTGTGACACGAAAGCCAGAAAATGGAGATGCCCGTAACAACGGACTGATGGGAAACAGTCTGAGTATTTCCGAGGTCCTCATCAGTGGACCTTGAATTGGTCCGGTTTCCTCCATCTATTCGGTATCAGCGTCTGAAATATGACCCTGACGTGTTTTATCATACTATCACTTCTTGTTGTGGCCTCATCTACCTAGCGTTCAAGAGACAATCAATTCTGTCATGATTAATTTCCCTGATAAAAAAGAGATTCTCCAACGTTTACCTGCTAGTCGTTCACCGAGGGAAGCCATAAGAGAAAACGGCCCGTCAAATTGGAACTTTGGCTTATTATAATTCTAATTAACTGAAGGATACCTTAGACAAATATGGCGTATTGAAGTCTATATAGAAGCCGTAGTGAAATGTTAAGGTTGTGAGTGTGGAATTACTATGTTTTATTGAAAGATAGCAAAACTGGCATATCACTTAGTATTGCAACTACCAGAATGCAAAAATGTATTCAATCACGAACATGCGCTGAAACAAATGTAGGGAAAATGACGACTGTGAAGTCAATGTTGTCCAAACACAGAGAAGTTACATATTGGTCATCTAATAAGAGTTTTTCTTCTCACAACAAGAATATATCCTGGTGCAGAACATTATATTTTTGATCTTATTTACAACAAACATGCAAGTAACAACACCGTTTTCTTGTTACAAGAAGACCTTCTAATTACACGAATTTGTCTTTTTAATTTCAACATGTTGTAACACAACGCATATTTCCTTATCATAAGAAATAATTGTCTTCTGATCTAAAGAATATTTGTTTTTAAAGTAAGACATGATCTTGATGGAACAACAAATGTGCTTGTTTTTTTTAGTAATTTGCAAGTACTGAGTATCTACTTTGAATCCATTTACTAAAGGACAGGAGTTATTATGACACTTCATTCTAAAATGAATTTCCTCGTACTGAAACCTATGCCCGAAACCAAAACAAAGAAAAATGCATTAAAGAATAATAACATTTGCGCGAACCTACTTATAGACAAAAAGCACAGTAATTTCTGGAAGAGTTCAAAAGCATGCCTTCCTATATTCGCCCTTTCTATGGCCAAGAAATCGTATTTATACCATATTTCTATTATCAAAAGAAAATACAAAACTTACCTTTGCGAGTAAAGTATGACGCCATTCCGTTTGATCCTGAACAGCTTGTTGGAGTATGTGATGGTGTGAAGATAGGAATCTCGTCCATTGAAAAAAAACGTGTCTGGCTTCCAAATCTGGTCAAGCATTTTAATACTGGGGCGAAGCTCGGTGATATTTTTGGTGGCATGGAAGCTCAACCTTTCATCCTGCCACGTTTGTCGAAAATAGCAATCCATTGAAAACATCTGTAAATAGATCCAAATAAACAAGAGAATGTTTTGTGAAATAATTATGGAATATGTGTCAGTCGATCGATCGATCGATGGAGAGAGAGAGAGAGAGAGAGAGAGAGAGAGAGAGAGAGAGAGAGAGAGAGAGAGAGAGAGAGAGACAGACAGACAGACAGATAGAGAGAGAGAGAGAGAGAGAGAGAGAGAGAGAGAGAGAGAGAGAGAGAGAGAGAGAGAGAGAGAGAGAGAGAGAGAGAGAGAGAGAGAGACGGTGCATTTTACACGGAATAATCTTAAATAGTGCTATTCTCTCGACTTCTCTTGGAGGTAAATCACAAGCACTCTTCTTAATACCCGACCAGCTATTACCAGTTTTACTTTTTATGAGGGTCCTGGTAATGTACATTTGAAGAAGATCTTGACAGAATGTATACTGTTTGCAAATGTTATATGACATGAACGTTTGTGTGCATTAACATTGGATTATGTCTGAATGCCAACCCAGACATATTGTTTTTGCAACGTTGATTCTTTCTTTCGTTCTTTCTTTCTTCTCTCTGCCACATGTGTCCGGAGCTTTTCTCTGACACTATGCAAGCTACACTGTTTCAACTTGGCATAGTAATACATCTAGTAGGGAAGTTGTCTCTCTGATTTGGAATAGTCACGATGTTCAAAATTATGCTTATTAGGGACAATTAAAATTTCAAAAGCTCCATATCTTCAAAACTATTGTACATAGATACAAAATTCAAAGTTCAGCACATAGGTTTGTGACACCTGCCAATGTACTGATCAGTAAACAAAAGTTGTTAAATTTAAAATTATGCTAATTAAGGCACTTTGAAAATTTAAATCTTGAATATCTTCAAAACTATAAGAAATAGAGATGCCATTTCAAATTCAATATATAGGTTTGTTAAAGAAGTGCATCCAATGAACCATGAACCAAACTTGCAGGATTTGAATTTATGCAAATTAGATGATTACCTAAAATGTAAATCTTGAATATCTTCAAAAGTATTATAGATAGAGATGCGATTGTAACTTCCGCATATAGGTTCCTGCTATCGGCGCATCCAATGAACCATGAACCAAACTTGTAGTATTCGAATTTATGCAAATTAGGTGAATACACAAAATATAAATCTTGAATATATTCAAAATTATTGTAGATAGAGATGCCATTCCAGCTTCAATATATGGGTCTGTGCATGTGGGCTTTTACCTGGTGCTGTCCTTTTTGAACTTGAGTGACCTTGATAGGTCAAATCAAGATCACACACCATGAAAATCTTTTTGAAAAACGGTGCACTTTGGGGCCATAGTTACCTTTTAAACATGAATAGGAAATGATATATGGGCTTTCATGTGGTGCTGTCTTTTTTTACCTTGAGTGACCTTGAAACGCCAAAGCAAGGCCACAAAGCATTAGAATCTATGTATATGGAAAACGGTGCAGTTTGGGGCCATAGTTACTATTGAACATGAGTAGGAAATTACATATAAGCTTTCATCTGGTGTTGTCTTTTTAATCTAGAGTGACCTTGAAAGGTCAAAGCTAGACATGTCTACTTATATCATTCTGCAACACTTTTCACCAACTTGGCCATACTGTTAACATGCCATTACACATTTGGAGCTTATGTCACAGCTGCATACATTGCATTGCAGTTTCTCCAGGCACCCAGACTGATTTGCTAACAAGCAAATCAAATTTTCTAGTTTGTTATCTGTCTTCGCACGTTTTCGGTGCCAAAAATTGCACGTTAGTTGTAAAATGCCTTTGATTACAAAACAGAAAAATGAGTTTCAATATCTGAAATAGATAGATATGCAACACTATTTATCAATAAGCTTTCAGGACTGGAGTTACCTGATAAATACCATGATGAGTTCATGCCATAGTTAACTATCTAGAACGCCCACCCCTCACTGCGTGGCGTGCATACTAGTACTTGTTAACCCTGAATATCAAAGTGGCAGGAGACACGAAAATAAATTTGCCAAAGAGCCTCGGATGTGCTCTAAATGGTGCCAAGAGCAGTATATTAGAATGCATTTGGCAATCTTCACACATGTATTATTTTATTAATTGCTGAAATGAAGTAACCAAAATTCTGTTTGCTTAAATTTCAATTTCTAGGTTGTAGGATGGCAAATTTATAGTAAACATGTTTCACTCGTTTTGAATATTTTCACGAATCGAGTCTCCTAAATTATGTCTTAAATAGATCAATCGGGGAACATGTTTTTATTTTGATTAACACACGATCGTATGAGCAGAAGAACAAAGAAATAACTCTTCAATTCGAATTATTGTAGTCTACTTTCATGTGTACCATCAGGTATCAAAATTCTTTAAGTTGATCTTTGACAGCAAGTATGCATGGTTTCCTATTTATAGAGCAAACGAGACAAGTATTTTGATACCATCAATGCTTAAAACAGCAATACGACATAAAACGCTCCGAGCTGAGAGTGGATAAAATTGCTCTCCTTGCGCACCAATTCCTTTGTACTTGCCCTGAAATACTCGTCCTTTACGCTTAAAAGTCTCACGCCGAAGCCAATTGGTGGTTTCGAATATCTGCACCCCATCTTTGTAACGCTTTCACAAAAAAAAAAAAAAAAAAAAAAAAAACAATAAAAAAGAAAAAAAACAAAAAAACAAAAAAAAAAACAAAAAAACAAAAAAAAAAAAAAAAAAAAAAAAAAAAAATAAAAACAAAATCCTTGGATTAAATGCCTTAGAGAAAACTGAACAGGAAAATGTGTCACTGGTCAAAGATGTTTCCCAGTGCATGCAGACTACATTGTAATTATCTGATCACGTGATCGTTTTGGGCTAGAGTTGATCCTAACCGTGGACAGTTAAATGCGATACCAAAGGGCAAAATGCGTCCAATGAGCACACGAAGACTGAAGGACCGACACCTGCAGAAAGAAACACGCGACCACTTAATTATTTTTTTTCATAAACAAATTTTGGTTTATTTCCATACACACCAGAAAACATCAGTTTTAGCAATACGATTATCAAAACATATCGAAATATCATCACGCTGTACGTATTTTGAGGTAACCCTGATCTGTAATGAGAACAAAGAGAGTAGAAGGTTTGGAAGAGACTCTCATCTGTGATGAGAACGGAGAGAGTAGAAGGTTTGGAAGAGTATCTGATCTGTATTATAACCTGAACAACTTCTAAAGTAGCCACCTGATTCAAGGGAATACAGTTCCCCAACTTGCTGGAATTTTGTGCACTTGTTGCTTATTGAGTTGAATGCTTGCACAAGTACTAACTGACACCTCTTCAATTCATTGAACTGCTTATAATATCAACAATCTTTGTCAGTATATTCCCGATCTTTAATAGGTTGGAAACCCCTGTCCTCATACGACCCTCGGCAGGCCCTCGGTAATGAAACCTCTGGCCACTGGGCGTACAAAAATTATTGATCTTTACTAATTATTATGTGTTTTTTGTCCAGAGACACTTCTTAGTGGTTATTACCCTATTCCGCAGTCCAAACTCTTTACTCTCCATAAGCTAACCTGTCACTGTTTAACCTGTATACATATGGAAGTAACATATCCGTATTGTGCACGTTCTTCTGCAGAATTTTGACATAGGCTGTATTAGCCCATATACATTGAAGGGTCTTCAGCGTGTAACTACTCAGAACATGTTTCGGAGCCTATACTCGCACATGTATCTCTCAGTGGCGGCTACTTGTCTAAACTGAATATTCAGTAAAGTCAAGCCACATAATAATGAATCGACATGAACGTGGCAAATGATCAATTGGCTAAATAGGTGATGTTCTGCTTATAGATGCAGAGGTTCGTTATGAAAGAAGAGTACCTGTCAGACCAAACTGGTAAACACATTTCTTTATACATATATGGATATATATATATATAAATATATATCTTTGGTTTGCCAAATAATCTTAAATAAAGGCATACCAGCCTGCCTACCATTATCTTCAACTGTTACATGTAACTAGAACACTTTGTTGTTGCGAGCATGAACAACATAAGCTTCAAAATTGGCATTGCTACGGGGTGTGTCAGCTCATCGAAACATCAACATTGACCTTACGTCTATGCTTCATCAATGAACTTCGTCTTTTCAAGTCAGGGAACAAAATAGTAAATTCCGTGCAAAAACATATACACATTTATGTGATTGTACAGGGCCTTCGATTTACACACATTCTTGAACTGTTATGTGAATACCAAGACTATTGCAGTAATGTATGTAAATCGGATATGGGATATAGACAAAACATTTTCATTTATCTATCTATCTATCTATCTATCTATCTATCTATCTATCTATCTATCTATCTATCTATCTATCTATCTATCTATCTATCTATCTATCTATCTATCTATCTATCTATCTATCTATCTATCTATCTATCCATGATGTGTACACCCCAGCTACCATAAAAACTGAGTTTTTACCCTCATTTCTCTTTTTACTTCCCAAGTCCAAAACCCCTTGAAGCCAGACGCAGATCACTGCACACACACTCCCGGCCTGCTTGTTTGTCACTTTCTCTTAATATCTTAATTGCCAGAGCAGCTGCCTGTGTCCAGTTTCCTTTGCTCCATAGTAAAAAATGGATGGATAAGTTCACTTTCTGTCAGCCAATTTTTATGATCAATGTGTCAATTCAATATAGCATTTTCTGAAAATTAACATGATTACCACATTTTTATTTAAATTTGAAAACAAAAGAGTCCCTAATCTATTGACTAAAGTGCTATCTCAGTGATTACGTAATAGCAATCAGGTTGAGTTAATGGGAGTTGTTTGAAGTCCAGGTCAAGTCTGACCCCTGCAGCCAAGGCTTGCAAGGAGAAATGGGGGTGAAAACCACCGTGCGAAATGGCTTTTAGCCGGGTATCTTTATCTATCTATCTATCTATCTATCTATCTATCTATCTATCTATCTATCTATCTATCTATCTATCTATCTATCTATCTATCTATCTATCTATCTATCTATCTATCTATCTATCTATCTATCTATCTATCTATCTAGCTAGCTAGCTAGCTAGCTAGCTAGCTAGCTAGCTGTCTGTCTGACTGTCTGTCTGTCTGTCTGTCTATCTGTCTATCTATCTATGTTTATCTCTCTCTCTCTATATATATATATTGCCATTGGCATGAACTATCTCTTATTTTGGGACTGCAAAGTATTTCTTCAATATCTTATTGTGTGATGTGATTGTAATTACGTACTTCATTACCTTTCTGGATCCCAGGATTAAAGGCATTTATATTGGTTGAAGAAGCATAATCTCAATAGATAAATACACATTTTCTATTGATTTAAGTTTAGTTATCTCTTTTTCGTAAGAGCAAAATAGTCAGGAGAAAATCGACAACAGAGCCATTTTGGAAGCATTCAGACATATTGATTGGTATTCATTATATATTCTCTGATATTCTGCTCAAGGTGTGTAACATCGTTGTCTTAGACTTCAGGACAAGTCTTCACACATTACACACATGTCTTAAAGGCAAGAGTGTGCTTTGAAAATGGACTTCAGACTGAAAGTAAAATTTTTCTCCGGTGCCGGTGCATAACTTGTCATATACTGATCTTCTGTCTTCCACATCCCATTTCATCTCGTCAATCAAGATTTTTGGAGAAAAATTATGACAACAAAAGCTCTACCAGGCATGAAAAGTGTAAAAAAAAAGTAAATGGGTCAACATATTGTACAATAACAGGTCTGCAGACCGGAGTCAAGAAGGGCGACCACGTGGCGAGCATGCCAAATGTTTACATGCTGTGTTCTCAAAATGCATCTTTCATTCTCTAGAACATGGCGACACCTGGTTTATATTGACACTCTAAGGGACAGGTGATCCTTCGGTAATTGTGACATGCGCTTATCCAAGCAAGCCTCTTTACGCATAGAGATGTACAAAAATCAATACGCCTGTCAACGCCAGGAAGCATATTTGACTCATCTGCTCCGAATTCCAAGCAATGAGTTTGAGACAGTCTGATTTCTTTTATTGGTTGGATATTGCCGCTCCTGTTCTCTTCAAAATTAATTTCAGCTAGTCTGAAAGTAAAAATCCAAGTGTAGGGTTAATCACAGGAAGTGGACCCTTCTGTCTCGGTTGTACAGTTTCCACAACAAGGTTTCACTTGCGGCAAGTGGTTCATGTGCGCTCCAGCGAAGCGAGGTGGGACTTTGTATATACACTATAATACAGCCAACCATGATGTCATTGGGGATGAATGGAATAATCAGCACCTTCAGAGCCATTGTCTGTTTGACCAGATAAGAATTTCAGACCACCATGTTTGTTAATCATGATACAAGGGTAAGCTGCATTTCTGATATGATTGGACACGCTAGAAAAAAAATCCATCCATATATAAACAGCATTTAAATTTCACACTTTACTACGAACAAGCACAGTGCCCATGTGCCACCATGTTCTGCTTGCACAGAGTCACTCTTCATGTGACATTTTGTGGTGGAAGCCGTACTAAACAGCCTAGATGGCTCCTAAAGCAAACACAAGTCGATTTTTAAAATGGTATATCATGCATTATCCACGTACACACAAGAAGATATAGGTTTCCCGAGAGCCCCCGACAGACTGGAAGTGAGTTAATAATCCAAGGACTCTTTAAATATCATGGACGACCACATCTACTTGAGATGCTTGCAGAGTTTCGCCTACATTTTTAATGTATTGTACCAACCATTTAAGACCAGAATAAAAAAAGAAAGACGATGAAGGATAAAATAATCTAAATTGGGGTTCAACAAGAGAGATTTGCAGAAAAGAGATACGGATCTCGTGCATCAATTGACGGTTGATACCTTGATACAGCTTTGCCAACAACCAATTTCCTTACTTTTTGTGCACGAGGCCAGTACCTATAGATGGCTTCCAAGTGAAAACATCGATCTCAATCAATCTTGAGCATCTTTAAGCACTATGACTTAAATGTTCTCTACGCACCTTAAACCCCCAGGCCTTGCACATTTCAGACGAAAACGTCCAAGTGTATACTCTGGACAACTTGTTGCTTTTCGCTAAAATTTGATTTAGGAAGGGGATGCAGAATGGTTCTTTTCTCGGCTTGGCAAAACAGATAATAATACTTTGACTATCTAGTGATATTGAAGAATAAATCTTATCTGTCTGGCAACCATACTTCTACCTGGGCCCTACATTTCCGCAAAACACCTAAAAACATCTTCTCTCAGTCTGGGAAATTTTCTTTTCTCATGCTGGTTAGGAATAGGAGTATACTATATGGAGATAGTGACTGGATTCGTGCACAATGGTCAGTGAGAATGTAGATACGAAAGAGATCTTAGAATCATTTGCTTGCATTGAAAACAACGCGACAGACGAGGCAGACCAAATTGTATATATATATATATATATATATATATATATATATATATATATATATATATATATATATATATATATATATATATATATATATATATATATATATTATTTAGTAAAACTGTTCTTTCAGCTGCCACAACTTGCTGTCTTAAATTCGTCCAAAATGCACCTATAGCGCTATTATTCCAATTAGCGTTTTGGAAGTACATGTATATGTGTAGTGCCAGTATTTCAAGTAGTGTAAAAAATTGTGGTCGATGATTGTGATGTTAAAATGTGTACTTTTTGACACCACTATGCTTGGAAATATAGTGACAGATTTGAAAACAGAGCTGGGTGATGTAAGTTGAAATACTTTCATTGCCTGGCATGCTGGCAAACTGGATAAAATAGAGCATTACAAGCCACAGAAAATGCACAGAGGATATTTCTACAAAGACATCATTTTTCGTCATCAAAAACTAAGATTGTTGCGAGCTATCAACCAAAGATATGCGCAAATTTGCACCATCTGATGTTTTGACACAGGGCCCAATTTAATACCTACAATTTATTGAGTTTGATAATATAGGAATACCATGAAATAATTTTTCGTGGGTGCGTTTCACATAAGCAGTTCTCTTTCCAGTTACTCGGTTTAATATATCTTCGGCATCGATCATCATTTCATGTTAAACTGGAATTCATTTGGGAGGAAAAAAAAAAAAAAAAACGCATGCGTGCCGAGAAAACCCGGTCATAACCCTCGGTGGCAATATAGATCTATGACATGGAACACCAGCTTCGGGTGTATTGATTCTAAATAATCCTGGTCCTTTTTGTTGATGAGAACTCGCAAGGATGGCTTTTACCCGAGATAACTGGGGATATGGAAGGTGATGTAGTAGTAATAAGGGGCTGACAATAACTCTAGTTGCTAATTTTGTTTTGGCAACTTGCATAAGGAGATTAGCTTGAAAGTGAATCCGCTGGGGACTGTGATGCTGACATGTAAAATAGTGGCATTAATAAGGAAAGGAAGCCTGGTGGCATGCCCCGACGGCTGCGTGACACCAAGGTAGATTCCCCTGGTATCTTTCTAGTTATCGCGAGATGCGATGAAACTGCTTAAAAATTATGCATCGTCACACCATGGGTTTAACATACATTACTTGAAAGTTATCCTTTGTAATGGCTACCACAACAAATTAGTAGATGGCAGAGTAACAGATTATGGTACGTTATTCGTAGTATTAGTATTATCTGTCGATGCATATGTACTCTATAATGCTTACCATTACACCACATTATGTGACACATTTTTGTGTTCCTTGTCCTGTTCCAAACTGTGTATGGCAGGTTTGTTGAGCAACTAGGACAACAAAAGGGAGCAGCTATATGTATATGAAAAAGTGTCACCCCAACAGGAACATCAGTGTCAAAACAATGCGTTCAATGTTAGTCACATTTTCGCTGACGTTTGCTGTATGCAAATTATTTAAAGTACTTCATTCTTCTTATTTCGTACACAATACAATTTGCTAAGAAAAGGGTATTTTGTTTCCACATTTATATCACACTCAGGATCAAACAAGAAGTCACACTTTGTGTTAGATGCACGTTGTCAAGGTGTTTCATCAAAATGATTAAACGCCTGACGTTCTATATATGTTAATTCATCATTTACATCTATTCTTTATCTATGTTCAGTGGTCAGTTCATTGTGTAAAGTCTGGACGATGGTGGTCTTCACAAATGAATGCAAGAGTATTCCTATTGGCAAAAGTGGTCCTCACTTTTATTTTCAGCTACTTCTCCGGGATATCCAGCCATACTTAATCGGTCATCTGATGATGACATTATAAGATAATAATTTTGCAACTTTATTGTTTTGTATTTGTAACTTTTCATCTTGAACCACTTTCCTGGTAGTCATTACCCTATCCTGTGGTCCGAACTCTCTACACTCCATTAGCTAACTGTCATTGCCTAACCTTTATTAGTATATATATGTCCGAAAGTACTATCGTGTTAAGATCAAAAGGCCAAGCGTCGGATCTGAAACTGGTACAAGTTTGTCCAAAACAAGTCTTGATGGCATCACACTGGCGACCAAAGACAAAAGCATTATATTCTTCCCACTTGCGTACATAGTGTGTGTTTGCATACGCGTGTAATGATTTATGGCCCATCTGTCCATCACCATTACAAGTGATCTCCCTTTAAATCAGATGCAGATTAGGTCTCCCCTCCCACGAGCCCAATTCAGCACTCTCAAAAGAGAAATAACAAATTAAAATGATTTAATTTATCTCTCATATTTTAGTCTTTTCGAATTCGACGAGATGTTGCACCGGCCACCAGATCGTGTTATATTTTATGGAAAAAATTTCTGACAAAGGAATTGAAAATTTCAGGTGGTCCCGTCCTTGAGCCAAACTTTTGGTCCCCATCCTGCACCTTTCTGGTGTTGTTCACGCTTTTGAACATACACTGTCCAGTGTTAAAAATGTCCCCTTACAACTATTTGATACCCCTTAATGGACAGTATGGGGTTAACCCAAATGGTATTAAATGGCGAACAGCTTCCCGCGGCGTGTTTTGATGGGCTAGTACACTTTACAACAATAAAATCAGAAAATGCCAATTTTTGTTGAATACAAATGCTAGTTTTTGTTGAACAACATAGTGTGTATTCTACAATTTTCATTTGAACGCAAAGAAACTGTATATTTTGTGAAGAAGACATCTTAATAAATGTGAAACCAGCAACAGATCTTTTGTAACTGTCCAGTCATTAAATGTTAATTATATTTTAAATTACAATTAAATTATTCATTATTTGAATATAATCAAAAAATCCCTGTAACACATTTCCAGATAAATACTTGGTTATGATGAAAATAGACCAAAATTATTATTGGCTACAAAAAGAGTATCTCAAACTTTTCATGGAGAGTTTAGTTCAAATTTTAAAGCTTTTCAAATTTCATTTGTTTTTTAAATTTCAACAAAATTCCAGTGTTCTGTAAACAATTACCTAAGCCGTTTTTTAAATCTGAGATATAGTCTTTACGACACAGGTGCTAGCTTTTAATTTGATATTACAAGCTAACTTGCATGTTAATTTCTAAACATGCTATTTTCATTTTGTGTAAATTCTGCAAAGTTTAAGTTTGAATGGTATTGAAATCGTTAAATCCGAAGTTCAATCATAAGTCTTAATTCAGGCAAATGTCTAATTTCAGAATACATATGCTTTTGATATTCTTACATGATAAATGAATGTGATGATTACATATATCTGCATGAAAGTCACAATGTGAACTCTGCTTTAAATGACAACCAACAGCCTCGTGCTTCTGACCTGTACTAACTCAGTGATCATTGATTCAAGGCATGTTGGTACTTAATGGAAACATCTTTGCGTGGGAAATTTCAATCTCACAAATAGTTTCATACTTCATGTGCTCAAGCCTTTGCTCGTGATAAGCAAACAAAGGGTCAAATGTGCAAAATGACTTGACAACGAAGTTCTGACCGCAGGATGACATAATATTTCACGTTCGTGTGGTGATACTGTCATCATACTGTGATCAGTTATCCCGCTGATTCCCTCTATCACACGGATGAAGCAATTGTGGTTACATGACCAAGCTGTATCCTTAAATAAAGGTATCAGTAACTTCAATGAGTATTGATGGTATTTTGATATGGTAGCGTGCCATAACGCGTCAATTAAGGGGTGTGAGATAACAAATCGAATGGCGATTGGGGGGAAATATAGGTTGCTTAACATCTAGCTGCGTGGCTGCCAAGATCACTTTCCAGCTTGAAGGCATTACAAAATCTTTAAAGCCATGATAAATGGATACGTGTTGATCAAATTTCAGACTGTCCGCGACGCCTTACAACAAAATCTTACACAATCATTGACCTGTTAGGGTATAATGTTACCTGAAAACAATATTTCAATTCTCAGTTTATTTATATATGGCATATAAGCTTTTTCGGTTTATAGGTGAGAATTTATTTATATCCCGGATTGTTTTGGTGGATTTCTAGGACATAACAAGTGCAGGTACCTACTTCCTCTTTGCGACTAGTGCTTTACAGTCACATGAAGCGCAAGCCCAATCGCATTATACATAATACAGTGGTTATGAGCTAAAACTGGGTCAGGAGCACTTGTGGTGCATTGCTTTACACCGTGTCGTATCACCTAGTTGTAATACACACATGTACGCATCTGCCCTGCTGTTAATTTGTTAATTGATTTTGGGGCCAAAAGCTGTGGTATACTACTAGAATGTGTTAAGCTAAAATAGTTTGCCTTTCTTGTGTGCATTTGTGGAAAGGGGGGGGCAGTTTGCAATAAATCAATAAATCATCTAGAAGATCATTTGTTTTCTTAGTTTGTTTGTTTTTTTTCTTTTTTCTTGTTTTTTTTTAACCTTCCTGTCTCGTACCTTGTGTGATTGATGGCTGTTCTCCTTACTTGACACCTCAGCAAAAAGGTAACCTTGGGCTCGTAAAAAGGTATTTTTTCTACAATAAATTATTTTCGATGGCTGTCAATTTGTACACATGTAAATATGAGTACTGGATGATGCAAATTTGGGAGCTTAAGGGCTTTATGACGAGATTGTTATATATCTACACGTGTGCTTCCGGTCACCTTGTAATTAGCGTAGTGTAAGTTCTGGTTAGTTCTAGGTTGTATGTATTGGTCTTATATTTTGCAAAAACTATGTGCATATTTTGCATGATAAAAATCGTATTCCCCCAAGATAAATAAATGAATAAATAAATAAATAAATAAATAAATAAATAAATAAATAAATAAATAAATAAATAAAACACCCATACATTTGTTCCACATTTTGTCGATGTATGCAGCAGCGTCAGTTGCCGATTAAAAATATCAGTACCATGTCCCCACGTGACAGAATTTAATTTTTCGACATAAATGACATAAGGTTTTATTTGCAGCTTAGAATCAGCAAATCATTTCGCCTAAAACGAAACAGAGACAAATGTCAGAGATATAACAACTTGAGGGGTACTTTCTTTCCCACGCCAATAATTATCAGTCTGTCTGCGAATTCCTCTCTTGCAAAATCCATTTATTTTGCGACATTGCGGTAGTGTCAAATCAAAACGTGGAAAACCTTCGATATGGTCCAGTGTGTTTGAAGGGGACAAGAGTAAAAAAGATTGCATTCTACACTTTAAAAAAGTAGGATTACAATCATGGGAAACCATCGCTTTAGGTGTTTATCTCCTGATGAGTCCTAACATTATAGGTTGAAATATGGCACGAGAGTGCCTCACTTCAGGTTACAATACTCCCACCTGGAATTCATCCTCGAGAAATTTACTTGACGGATATTGAAAAATCCAGTTGCGTGGGGCGCTCTTCGAAACAGCCAGTCAGATGGCAGGATATCAATGCCATGGGTCAATTGGTTCAAGTTTTGTAAGGCACAAGTGCAAGGGCACGGGGCTAGTCGATGACCTTGTACCAATGGATGTTGAACATGTCCAAATGGAACGTGTAATACAGCCCTTATGCAGGAATCTGTTGTTTGCCAAGGTCATGAACATACACTCAGGATGCAAAGCTGCAGAATCGTCATTTTTTTTTTTTGTGAGGGAGGGTATGGGGGCGTCGGGGCTATATAGATATCATATAATATATATATATATATATATATATATATATATATATATATATATATATTATATGATATCTATATATATATATATATATATATATATATAATATATATATATATTAGAGAGAGACAGACAGACAGAGACACAGACACAGAGAGATTACTTTCTGGATAAACTATTTGGTTCTGCTTGCAAAATGACGATGCAGACATTATTGTATTTGTGTCTTTTGTCCAGAACCACTTCCTAGTAGTCATTACCCTATTCCGCAGTCCAAACTGTTTACTCTCCATAAGCTTACCTGTCACTGCCTAACCTATATGCAATTTTGAAAATTGCTGAATCGTTTTTGCAGTTCAGACATTACAGAATCAAAAGCCGTCAACCCGATTAAATTTTGCAGAGCCGTTTTCTTGGATTAACCATTCTTAGGTGGGATCTCGTCCTATTGTCCTTTGCGAGAAAACAAGCTGCAAAGGCCTTCGATGTTGATCATTTGCCTCTGAAACAATACCGTTTGCTCAAGTTGAGCTGATATTTGTACAAAACGTAGCAAACATCGTCCCTTAACATGTGATGATGTTGTCAATCAATTGTCTTCCAATCACATGAATAAAAGAGCCTATGAAGTACGGAAAACATTGTTCAGCGATCTGTCAAACGGCGACAGCGACAATCTGGTTTCAAAGCGTGAAGTCATGGAGGCGGCCCCTTGGGCTCCGTGATCTCAAGCCTGGCAACGGAAGTTGTGTTGCCTTGCTTCAGTGTGGCGGATGACGGACGCGCGTGGTCATTGGACGGATGGCGGGTTTGGTATTCTGCACCTTACCTCTTCATCCTGTTTTTAGGGATAGTGTTTTATTGTATTTACTCCTATCTGTATATTTTATGTTATTAGCTTGTTAGACGTGTCTGTACAGTTTACTTAGTTAGCTTGTCATTATTTTGTAGTTATTTTCTGAATGAGTTTCATTTCTCTTTCCAACCTGAGTTTTGTATCGATATTTTGTGTTTTCTTTTCTGTTCACGTTTATGCTTACTTCGATGTGTTTATTTGTACTTTTGTTTCCTCATCCCTGGGTTTCGATACAATATTATTGTGTACATGGGTACTGTTGATTAAAGTGCCAGTTTTTTTCCACGCGTGTCTTGGTTGTGCAGGACCACTGGGGTGATCCATCGCGGCACGGCCTTTGCAGGGACATAGTCTGGCGATTCCCGCTCCTCCTGAACATTTAAAGTCTGCCTTCATTAGAACGCAAAACAAGCAAGATAACTATAAAGTAAGCCACTAAGGCTATGAAATGTTAGCATGTTTGCATCTTTTCCCTGCCCACAAACATACTTTCAACATGCCGTGCCGAAGTGATACCACCCTCCGTTTGCCATGGGCCGTTGCTACCTGTAACCACGTGGCAGGCTGTAAAGTATGATTGACGGGTGGCATTTTTCCTTATGGCTGCTGAAAACCAAAAGAATGACACATGGACGTTCGGATGTCCACATACCTGTGTCATTTTTTGGCGTTTTTCTCATGTTTCTACTTTATTAAAAAACTTGAAATTTTAACAACTTATAGAAAGGACATTCATCTTGTTAAAAACGTTAAAACATCAAAATCGGCCATGCACAGGTTTTTGGTGTCTTGCCTGTCCTTAAAGGGAGAAAAAAGTTAACAAACATCACTTGACGAAACTTCTTGGGTAAACGTTATTTAAACTGTCAACAATTTAATAGGTTTGACAGCAAAATCGCTTTTCACATGTTGCGCTGAATAGACATTCCAACGTTTACACTAAGTGTCAAATCTTCAAAATATTGATAATGTAGTCTCTGATAAAATCGACACATATTACACTACTGGCCCACCTAGGCCGACCTAAACCAGGGCTTCAGGAGAGTTGTTTTCAATCAGTGCTGCTGCCCTGTATTGTATTTTCTAACCCATAAAGCTACACACACACACACACACACACACACACACACACACACATATATATATATATATATATATATATCTAGGGCCTATATATATGTATGTATATATATATATATATATGTGTGTGTGTGTGTGTGTGTGTGTGTGTGTGTGTGTGTGTGTGTGTGTGTAGGTTTTGTTTGTATGGGCCTAAAACCATGTTTCAATGACAGTTGGAAAATCGAGCGTCATCCACCGACTCATCCGTACCACTGTAACTGTCTTACTCTCGACACATTATAGTAATTCCGTATATATACAGGTTAGACAGGGACAGGTTAGCTTATGGAGAGTAAAGAGTTCGAACTGCGGAATAGGATATTGACTACTAGGAAGTGGTTCTGGGCAAAAAGACACAAATACAATTATTATTTCAAAATGATAAACAAAGTGTTCATGAATATTAGAAAATTAATTCTAATCGGCCTTCCTCACCTGTAATTCACAAGAAAAACCAAAACACACACACAAAAAAATGGACCAAACACCAGCAGCTAATCTGATGCCAATTATGCATTGAAGAATAACAGAGGGCGCAACTGACTGCAAAACTCTATCTCCCTCTCTTTCCCTCTCAATTTTATTTTGATACTGCGTTTATGTTAAAAATCAATCAACAAATGTAAGCTTTAATTACAAAGAAAAACATGTAGATTCAGACTCAAAAGTTTTCTCCTTTTGAGCACATTCCCCAGGAAAATATTTTTTCGTGTTTTTACTGGAGACATGTATTATAATCGAACATTTACAAGCGATGGTCTCAAACAAAGTTCAAAGCAAATTAAAAGGGAATTTATATGGCGAAATTTATATGTTCATCACTTATAACTAAACTTTGTTTGTTCCTTGGATAAAAAAAATGGCCATAAAAGGCAGATTATGTCATTGTTTGACTTGATGTGTGAATAGTTTTAAAGCAAAGCACGACAAATCAGGCGCCAGACACTTATATCTCAGGCGCCCTGATGTAAAGTGGAAGTTTCATTATAAATTGTTGTTATCATTATTTGTCACAGAATGCATCTGCCCAGTTTCTGGTCGATCACATGCAAAGAATGTCGTTTTTTTGTACCAAACTAAGAGCAAAATTATCCGATAATATACATGTACTACTACGTTTTCGTATTTCTAAATTCTGCCTCTATAGGCAAGCCATAGTGATATGTATCTTTGGACTGCTCTCTCTCGACACATTATTCTCTGCAAATGCCATTTCTACAATACATGCGTGCTAACCTAGGATCATTAACTTAGCAACCATGCTGTTTTGCTTTGCAAAAGCAAGGTCCTTTTTGGAAGTGACTCAGAGTCACCCGACTGAACCTTTCACTTTGTCACTAAGGTTCCAGGCTGGATTCAGTTTCATGCTAGGGCTTTTCCTGTGCGATCAACGTAGAAACTTTCATCGTACGGGGCGGCTGACGTATATCACTGCGAGACCTGAGGCAAAGGTGACGGTACGGCCAGGGCTAGGATACATCCTTCTGTAAAAGCGAGGGTTTTAGACGGGTTGAAAGCGTCAATCAATCAGTAAAGCTTTGACGTGGCTGGGATATAAGTGAAATTTAGAAGAAGCCGTACTTTCTTGCGCAGCAATTCTCCAGGCAGTTATCCTATACTTGACACGGCATGCCATGCACACATTTGGCCATGGCGAATGTAATGGATGGAGCCCCAATATTGTAGGAGATTAGCGGCAACACAATTTCTAGCTTGGGTCTTATTTGGTTACAAAACTATCTTCACGTCCGCACCATCTTTCTTTATTACTTCTTGCAAGATTTAGTCGAATTATATAACACTATCTGCATTCCCAGTTTCCCCAATAAACCTAGTCAGACTCCGCGTCGCAAAGTATGATCAACATTGCTCCTGGTGAGGCGGCTATCGTGACACTATTAAAACACACAAACTGTATTGCCTTAAAAGTGATTCAGGCATGTTGCGAAATTGATGTTTGCCCAGATAAACATAGAAGCCTTGTCGTCATGTACTTTTGTTGTAACAGTGTGACGCAATATAGACCTTGGTCACGCGCTTCCTTCATGCTGTCAGTGTCAGGCTAAAAGGTAGGCACAGGCCAGCAGCTGTATTTTGTTCATCGTCTATAGATGGTTTACATTGTCCATGTTTGTGAGCGCTACTTTATTGAGCTGTAATTACTGCGTGGAAACGTATACAGTTCATACACTAACATCATGGCCCTGCTGTAATAAATATGTATGTTGTACAACTCAGAATATCTGCTATGCTTGCTTAGCGTCCCCTTTTTTGTGCCTCCTACCGACGATGTTGTTGGCATGAAAATTATTATTATTAAACAACACGTTGTGATATGAGATCTTTGTTTTTGAATAATAGCATTTTGTTAATGCATGTGCCGATATTCTTCAGTTACATCAGATGTAATGTTCGATACAAAACTGAGTCGACAATATTGCACATTTAAGAAACGAAACAGCACAAAGTAACGAAAAATCACAATGAGCCAGTTAAATATCCGAAATAAGTCCCAAAGATTGTAGCAAGTCGCAACAATATGTTGACTTTCACTCAGTGAGTTACACTAAAAAAATGGGAAAAATCTGGTTGGTAAATCAATCTTTGCTTCGGTGTACCCCTGCAAGTTATTTATGGTCCGCTGTTTATGGAGCGCCACAAATATGCGAATCGTCCGCACTAAACATGCTGGGAAATATTTGAGAGGTGGACATTAAGGTTGATCTCAAAAGATATAACAGTCAAAGTTATGTTTGAGCCTCTTCAAAGGTTTTGAGTTTATGCAAGGTGTAATTCCTGCTGCGTCTGCACGTGGAGCATATGCCACAGTCCTGCAAAACATATCCGAAACCGACGTGAAGCCGTATGAAACCCAGGTGGGAGTTCGCGCTTCAAGAGCCAAAACTGGTTTTTATTCATTCGGAGAGGGAAATCTTTACAAATTATTGCAGTACTTGGAAGAGACCGTCAGGTTAATGTAAACTTAAATGCTCCAACGGGTAGAATGAAAGGTGCTGCAGCTTGTCACACTAGCAACAAGTTTCTTAACTCATACCCACTCAGAGTTGTCGATATCCAGCGAAGCGACGAACGTGAATTGTAGCATACTCTACCTAAATTTCATGTTTCCGCAAAAATAAAGAAGAAAAGAAGAAAACAAAATAAAAACAAACAAACAAACAAAAAATAGAACATACATGTATTTGAAATAAACATGTAAGCTGCCTAATGGTAGGTCTCAATCCGACTTGTTGCCTCGGCATAGGCTTGACTCTTTGCATCCAGCAGGTCCAAGGTAATCTCTTCTTATTATCGGCAAATAGTTAAGCTTCTCCTCTTGCCGTGCCAAGAAACCAATGACTTGAACACACTCTGCTAATAAAGGCGTATCTCATTTATTGGTTGACTCAAACTAAAAAGCTGTAACCACGATTAGTCGATTCAGGGATTGGTACTTAGAAAACACCTCTAATGTACCATTTATATTTATAATTTGTGAAGAATTCCATTAGAATTCTCATGCTGAGACAACTGAACATACGTGTACCAATTTACAGTAAGTTTAGCCGTGTTTGGTTCAGAAAGTTTTCTTAGTAAACTGTACATCGCCTCTGAGAAACAAAACATATACATCTGTCATCTAGCCTGTTTTTGTCACAAATCCGTCGGGGCCCATCAAGGCAAAATTTAATGGTAGCACACGTAGATCAGTTACTTGCAATTAATATATGAACAAACCCAGCTGCAAAATTTTGTCAAATGGTGCAGGCGTGTTTTCTTTCAAATACCGCTGTCGTGTTCTTGGCGCATATCTGGACATTGAAAAGTGTAACAGCTTTTTTTGCATTCGAAACATAATGCAAATTATTGGGGCCACTTAAATCTCCGTCCACACACTTGAGCCTAGTCGTGTTACATACCTATAAAAAAAAGGCTTTCTTTGATATGGCTGAAAAAAGGAAGTTTACAACTGTGGACCCAACAGCATTTGACGGGGCCGTTGACTCACAATGGAGTGGGCCAATGAGCATTGGAAGCATGTTGATAGAAACCAGCCCTAACATTTCTCCTAATGTCGTTGCTGTATCAAGGGGTTTGTTTCGTAGGTAATCATATTTTGCTGATTTAAAGCCACTTTGATCTTGGATTGGTCCAAATAGAGTTGTCTGTGGCCATATTATGCAAAAGTAGTGCTTCCCATTATATAAATTGTACATCTGTCAGTTTTGTTGCTAATCGAGCTGTCTAGACATTTCAAACGCCCTACAATTATCTCGAACCCTTTCCAACATGCCTAGTTTACAGCCATCAACTTTTCTGTTCAACAAATCATTATACAATAATTGTTTAACAAACTTATATTTTGTCAACGTAATCAAGAAACAAGAGTTATTTGTGACACAGACCGGGAAAGGTGTACTTCTGTATTGCACGTGGCACGGCAAAAATATTACGTAAAATACTTCCTCGCAACAGATAATCAACGATATTTTAAATGCATATTCTGCCCTTGAAGACGATTCAAACAGATAGTCATTGAAAGAAAAAAAGAGACATCGGCGTTATTCATGCCATTATCTGCGATAACAATTTACTGAGGCAAAGTAAGCGGCGGTTCTCCAAGTAACCGGTCCGGGTCTGTACAAAGTATGGTACTGTCAGGTATCCAGGTACCTTTATTTTACAATTTCAAGGGTACCCGGCTCCGACAATTTAATTCCCGGGTAGCCGTTTTACTATAAAGCTGGACAACTTTAATGCATAATTGTCATTTTGTGGCACGAAACTGGAATAGAAAGATAGTTTTTGGACGTAAGCACGGTTAACAGTGTTCAAATAACAGCACATTATAATGCCACAAGTAAGTGCGAGAAGCACTTACTAAAGAGTTTGGCAACTTTAAGTGATAGAAATGACAAATCACCTGTAAGAATATCAGCGGTGTTGTTTGATTTTCGGGTACCCGAGTATCAGTTCTGGATGCCCGACAGTGTTTTACAGTAAACTCGTGATTCGCAAAGACGTCAACAGGGAGTGTGCTCTGCAGTAGTTGGAATCTGGGAATTGCAAAGTCAATGTGATGAAGCTTTAATCGCATAAATTGAACAGACATGACATTACCAGATTTAGCCAAATTGGATTTGAATGGGTGAAGAGATAAGAATGGACAGTGCGAGGAAATTAGTGAAAACAAGTACGGATGCCAGCTCTAAGAAACAAATTTTAACTTCCGAAACTATAGTCTTGCGCATCTTTAATTTTATAGCAGACACTCACAGTAAGCGATCCGTGTAACGAACAAATCTTTGTTTCATTACCACAACTTTATTTCCTTTTTTGACTGAAGACTGCTTCTACTTAACATTTAAGCGCAAAATTTTGTACTAAATCAACAGCTTTTATCGGCACGCATTGGGCGCGATGCACGACGAAAAAAGCTGTTGACCTAGGATATTTTCTCTGGAACTAGAGGCATGCTGGTACTTGAATGAAAGGTCTTTCTACGAGGAACACCAATCTAAGATCCTCATGATAATTCACACTAGTTTGACTTTAGTAAATCGACTTTAGACGTGATTGGCACTGAAAGAGTTAAAGCACATTTTATGAAAGGAGATAGTCCGATAGTCGTAGCATGGTGCTGCATATATTTGTCCGCGATGTATGCCTCAGATACGCGTTTTCATAACAAGCAGGGTCCGTTTCATTGCGATACAAAGTACCCCTGGGCCAGGGGTTCTTTGCTGTGTTACACAAACATACAAAGACACACGCACATCATGTGTATCTGTCTCTATCTGTGTGTGTGTGTGTGTGTGTACCTCCTTGTAGATTAGATACGCCCACACATAAACATCAAATTTCTGTATTCTGTTTATTTATAACCTTACTTGTGCAGGAATACCACTGTTGTTTAACATTAAACGATGACATAGCACGAAAACATTTTTTTTTGCTCGCCATGAATTAAATTCTTTTTACCATTAAAATCAAGTCGTTTTAGCGAGGAATTTATCGTAAAAGCGAATGTTTAAATAAGCGTTGGATGTCTTGTTTCCTTTCTGGCATAAGGCGATAAAACATCGGATCACGTGCACATTTTTACGTACCCACTGCCGTAATGCACGTACTAAATACGAGAACGCAATGCCACCATGCAACCTATAACGCAAAGGTGATCGCCATGCACGCCACCAAGTGCACATTCGAAGGTTTCCTTTGTGTTGGAAACCTGGAGATGGACAAAGGAAAATGTAAACGTATATGCTGAAGGTAAGTAATCGTGCGCAGGTTGGCCAAAATATATGTAAGCTCTTCCGTCCACTTAACTTTACGGTAAAAGGCACATCTATATATCACAGAATGGATCTGGAGACAATTCCCAGATATGACCCATGTCAGATGCGGGTCATTGTTTATGGCACATAATCGCCAGGCCATTGGTTGGTTCTGCAACTATGGGCATTTTCTTAAGACTTCAGTTATTTTTATTGACATATCCGCAAAATTTTATTTGAACAGAATTATGCGCTTATTTACCATTCCATGATCCCACTACAAATCGTTTGCCAAAGGGAAGGATCCTGAGCAGTGCCCAAAATGATCAAATTCAGTCGTCATAGTACTAGAGATTACGACGAATGGCGCACATTTGTGTGTGAGAACGATATCGTTGAATACGACATACAGAAAACGAGTATAACATAACAGCAGCTGTCATTATCGTTATTTTTGGGCAAAATCCTTTGCACACGAGCCGTCGCAATATGTTGTTTGACATGTGGTTATTGTTTCCCGCGAGAAGCATAAAGGGAGCCAACAGGGACAGCCGACGTTTGGCCACTTATATGCACTAAAAGTATCATCACGCATGGTTGTAACATTGATAAGCCGTGGGTAGACAGATTTGCCGACACAAGGGGTAAGGTGGAGAATATAATTTTCGAGTTATTACGAAAGTATTTGTTTACATTTCTGCTCCAAATTTACAAAAGTGCTTTGGACGAACATGCAGCATTGGCAAGGCACGGTGTCCGACCCCTAGCCCTGTGATAGCAATGGCACCAATGCAAAGGGCGTCCAATTTTCCAGTGCATCAGCGTCGTATGAAGTGTTGCCGATCTTTTTGCAGAAAGTTCACACTTTGGTCTGTGCTTCGTAATTCTGTTTGCTTTATAACGCGAAGGGAATCAACCAAGTCGACCGTGGAAAACTCCCCTGAAAACAAAAAACAAAAACAAAAAAAAACAAAACCAAAAAAAAAAAAAAAAAAAAACCAAAAGAAAACAAAAAAAAAAAAAAAAAACAACAAACAAAAAAACAAACAAACAAAAACACACATAAAAAACCACCAAAACAAAACAAAACAAACAAACAAACAAACAAAAAACAGAGAAGAAGCTGTCCTTATTATTCTTCTGCATAAGGATTCTAGTTTATTATTGCAGTATTCCAGTTTCCCCGTCTCTCAATGATAAAACGAATAAATAAAAAAAAAGTTGATATTCACACAATGCTGTAAGTATGGAAAAGGAGTAACCGAACCTAAATTTTCGGCGTCAAGCCAGTGCTAAATATAATTTTCCCACTTGAAACATCCAGAGAAATTCTGATATCAAATGTCGTCTGCTCCCGTATCTAATTTTTCATTAGATAAAGGTATTTTACTGGAAAGTGTGGATAAGATCTAGCATAAAAATCTGCTATAAGGTAACATTTGACCTTGCCCTTAGCATCCAAATCGTAACAAAAAATTGTTGTCTGAGTCTTTTTCTTTCTTTCCTTTTTTGTTTTTTTTGTTTTTTTGTTTTTGTGGCAAAGAAAAGCTGTGCCTCCGCTTTGGTCTGTTAAATTGAGTGCAAACTTTATCGTAAAACTTCAGTTTGAGACAACATATGTTTTTGTAATCATTGGTTGCAACTATATGACCACAGAAACCTCATACCAAATATACTCCGCAGTGAACGCAATTTTGTCTGCTTGTCACAGTAAATCATATTATTGTGCCTCCAGATTGATATCACGATTTCTAACAAGGTAGCTTGTCCGCCGGTGCTCAAGCATGTAGAGAAAATTTGCCATAATGAGAAGAGAACGCATTATAATCTGTGATTCTGTATCGGGAAATATATGACAATTCTTGAACAATAACGTCTTGATTCTTCATTACTGGATAATCTAGCCATCATTTATTACCGCTGTATGAATTACTGTTTTCAATAATAACAGAGAAGCACACACACGCGCGCGCGCATGCGCACACATATGGCCTTTTCTGGTACTTAAAAGGAAAGGTTTAAGCATTTGCAATATACATTGTTTTGATTTGAAGGACAATCTGATGATATCAGGGTTTCTTGTAAAATGTCGGCAAAAAATTGACAAGTAATGGTTGAGAAATCAGAAAAGAAACTCGATCTCTTTTTGTATGTAAAACTGAGAAGATATATTAATAAACTCATAAACAAATTGTTGAAATCAATAAAGCATGCGGGGAGCATATAAACAGTATATGCCCCTGGCATTCTTGTCTTGTACTTGTCATAGACGGAAATATCAATGTTGTTCTGGATGTCCTGTCGGATGGTTTATCTATTTTTTCAAAGGTATTTTGGGGATTATTATTTTTCATTGTGTAAAAGTCGATGCTGGAACTTTCTGAATATCTTGCTACTGACAAATACCTATGTCACAAAGGTTTTAATAGCACATTCCATGTGCAGATTTCATCCATCACAACTGTCAGTCAGTTCGCATGCTAAAAAACCAATGGAGCAGACAAGTGCTATGTTCTCATCTGGGATGAAACATCCATAAGATAAACAAGACATACCATTCTTTCTTCAGATACGGGGCCCATACTTCTGATGAGAATGTTTGTAGTTACTTCTAAGGGTTTTCCTGCAAACACAAAAAGACAACGTATTTATCAATACACCCTTTGAAAATTCCTTCGTGTTTAAATTAACATATTTTAAGTATACGTTAAAGGTATCGACCAATTATTTATTAAGAGCCATTTGCTGATTTCCTTCAGGCCGCCTAAAAACTCTTGCAAGTTGTACTTAGAACAAACCAAGAGCATTTACTCGGCAATATTACTTGACGCTGCTGCCTTATTGATATCAGGGTAACTGTTGTATAATGCCAGGTTCAAGACAGATAGCATTTCCTGAAGGAGGAGGAACCATATTGGGAGGATCAGATAGATTTAGTGAACCAGGCCCCATTCACGGTCCTTTTTAAACCGTGAGAGAATTTGGTTCCTTCAATCACAACGAATAGTTCACAGTTCTCAAGAAGCAATGTGGCTTTAAGGGATCCGCTTACAAGATTAGAATCAGCTTTGACAAAATAATACACTCTGACTTACACATGTTTAGACGTTTCACCAATCAACTAGCCGAAAATGGGAGCAGGACATATCAACTGCACCAAATCCCATTCCTACAAAAATAATTCAATGGAAGGAGGTATGCGTGAATGCCATAATCGACACGGCCCAGTTCCTTGTATTTATTCCAGTGCATATGAAGTACTGTGTTCGGAGTTGTCCCAGATCGGGGACTGTACATATTTAAGTCCACCAGTATCAAAGGAGCACCGAAAATATATATGTTTTGTGACCACAGAACGGCCAGGTCTCGAACCAGCAATCTTCGGCACTAATCACCTAGCCAAAAATGGGAAACGAACATACCAACTGCACCTAGTCCCATTCCTAAAAAAAAAATTGGTTCAATGGAGGCAGGTATGCGTGAAGCCATAATCGACACGGCTCAGTTCATTGTATGTATTCCCGTGCATATGAAGTACTGTGTTCGGAGTTGTCCCAGATTGGGTAATGTACATATGTAAGTATAACACACACACACACACACACACACACACACACACACACACACACACACACACACACACACACACACACACACACATACATATATATATATATATATATATATATATATATATATATATATATATATATATATATATATATTGTGTACTGACAACTCACACACACACAGAGACATATATATATATATATATATATATATATATATATATATATATATATATATATATTGTGTACTGACAACTTCACCCAAATTGCTCTACAATACTCATTATTTGCTGTTTGCTTAGCTTGTGGTATATCAGAACCTTCACAATGCTGACACAAATATATAGTATATAGTTTTAAGTAGGAACCAGCAACATATGAATCTGGTGGTTCCCAAGTAAACAAAGTTGAAAAAACCGGATGAACTCATCGACCAGTTCTCCAGCAGAACCTGCGTCGACTATTTCCGCCTTAAGGTAAGCACACTGTTTGTTGTTTCTGCACCTGAGGACTTGACATTAACATGCTGCTTGTCTTCTTCATAAATATAATGGCATATACCTTGCATTCGAATTAATGTTCATTAATATGAATATAAAGTAAACTTGGTCGTGCTCTTAGTCCATTATATAGGTGTAATAACATTTGCCAAAATATACTTCTGTTAGCTGGGCCATCCGAACATCAACTTCCAAGATATATACCAATGTCTTATCATCTGTCCTTACAAATAGGTAAATAGAGGGGAGAGAGAGAGAGAGAGAGAGAGAGAGAGAGAGAGAGAGAGAGAGAGAGAGAGAGAGAGAGAGGGAGGGAGGGAAAGAGAGAGAAAGAAAGAAAGAAAGAAAAAAAAAAAAAAGAGAGAGAGAGAGAGAGAGAGAGAGAGAGAGAGAGAGAGAGAGAGAGAGAGAGAGAGAGAGAGAGAGAAATACTGGATTTTCCTGCCGAACGATGTGTTTTAAAGGTCAGTCTTCATATCACAGAGGTTTAGGTCACGGTTGTCTTTTTTTTCTCCGAGGTAAAACATGATAGGAAATCTGGCTTCATATTGATGCTTTAACCCAAGGCAAAGCATGATTGAGCCTAGTACGTGACAGTAATTGGTCTACGGAATCAAAATTTAATGAGAGAAGGCGACGTTGTCGCTGGCGTACACTATGTACAGCTAAAAGCTGTCTTGGGTGAATCGTGGTGTTAGGATGGTTGCCAATTTCTGTCTTCAGAGTTTTCGTCAAATAGGCGTGTACCTCAAAACTATTTCCAGTGCACGCAAAGTCAGGTTCTCATTGATCTTTTATTTCTGCCTGCAGTGAAAGCAATTGAGCGAAGGATCTGCGCAACTTATATGGAATTTAAATTGCTCTCAGTGTTCAAAATGCTCCCTAATGTGTTGCTTAATAGTCCTGTTTGCAAAGTGTTGATAGAAAAATTAATATAATTCAGTGGGAAATTAGTCCCATTGTTCGTCGGTTCAACGTAGATTATTTTCTTACTCCGTCAGTCTCATTGCGTTAAACAAACTTTGGGTTGATGCCCCTAAAACTTTTTCCGTTTTTTATTTTTTATTTGCAAATATATTATGTACACATAAACACGCAGACACGCAGGCGCACACACATTAATATATGCTGCTACCTACGATATTCATGGGTATTTTGATTGCTCTTTACACAAATTTATTTATTTATTTTTTGTGAGGCGTGTCATTCCCGACTAAGTCAACCAAAATTCCTGGGAGGGGCGCGCGTGCAGGTGAAAACTACGTTAGCTTAGTTTTTCATTACAGTTTGGACTTTCGTTGGCTTCGCAATTGGAATATATGAGAATGAACTGATCATGGGAAGCACGAAAAACACGTTTGACCGTATATTTAATGTTACGTGTTATCTAAAAGAATCCAACTTAAAATTGTTGGCAACAGATACCAGTATGAAAGTCTACGGATTCATTCTTTCGCCTCAACCAAAGAGTTTCGCTTAATGTTTACCGGATCATGTTTTATGTGATAGGGTCAACGTTCTACGCGCTCCCAGACATTGCAATTGTGGTTCAGAATGTGGCAAGAAAACCGTTGATCATGGGAATATAATCAAGGTTAGTCTTTCTCCAAAATTTCCAGTCATTTATTTCTGAAAGTGCAAAGTGTGGTGGAAACAGGCTAAGTGGGCCCAATTTAACATTGCCGGTTGTTGTCGAGTGATTCCTTTAGGTAATGGTCAAATCTTGACAGTACCCCACCAGGATAATGCGCTTCTGCGTTTTCTTCAGCTGCTTCCCTCCTAGCTGACAGTGTGTACTGAAGCAAACCCTTGATTATGCCTTATAGCGGATTAACAGATGGCATTTTAAATGATACCAGAACAGCGTCGAAGAAAAGAAAGAAAAACATATGAACTGAGCTTGGTTACAACAGTACTGATGCATCCCCAGAATGCGTTCTGGGAAATCAAAGCAACAAAGAAGCAACAGCAGAAAAAGTAGTGCATCATCGAAGCCAATAATGTGATTCTTTCCTTCGAAAGCAGCACTTTGTGAGCCAAACTGGGCTTTCAGGGAAAATTAGATATCAGACTGAAAGTAAATTCGCTATCTCGGCGCGTAATAAACTAGATTAATACAAAATTTGCTTTCACTTTCCACGAGATTTAGGCACTAACACTCGACAGCCCATCCCAGAGTAACTAGCCAGGGCAAAAGAATATGCAAGACGCACACAAAATCTTTCCTGTAAGGACATAATTGAAAATCTGCGCAATGTCCCAAGCGGCCTTTGCTGCTCGCAGGTCGAAGCTCTAGGGGATGAACAAGTAGCATTACCCTTCGAACACGCCTGGGATTACGCTGAGTATAAGTCTGATATGTTGAGTTCAAATTTTCTTTTCATCTATTTAGTCGTTGATAAATAGACATACGGGCAAGGGAGCCACGAGGGACCCACGGTCGAGGTCCCTTGATTTAGCTCTCCAATTGTTCCACCATGTTGATTTTAGTACCCGTATGTACAATCTCGGAAGTCAGCTGGGAAGAAAAAATGCAATTCGTTTTCTCGAGCCATTAGGCCTGGAGCACCATAGGGTGATATTAGACTAAGAGTTGCTTGTGCATGGCTCATGTTCCCATCTTTGCTCTGTCTGTGTGCAATGATAGATAGTAATAATGTTACGAGGTTACTTATTGGCATAGGGGGCCATTTGTGACACAAATTGGGTCATCTTACCTTGCAGAGAAATCCATTTTTATATGACACTCAGAAAGTATACTAGCCTCTCAAGGTTACATGCAATATTGCAACTGAACAAAATCTCATACAGGTTGACATGCATGTTCATAATAATCATAATAAAAATATTTTGATCCACATGTGAAAATATCAAGTGAAGATCTTTGGTCTGCAGCTTGCATCAACGGAGGAGATCCGCCTTTTCAGGTCAGCGACTTTTTGCTGCTGGAGGAATTCCAATTGTCAAGCATGATAAAAACATACATTTCATTGTAAATAATGAATCTTTCAGAAGATTGAAATTGGAAAAATCGAAATTCAAATAATTCCTACAAATGACTCAAGACATGTCTCTCTTTATTATTTTTGATACTTATCCAGGGATACATAGAATAGATGCAATATGCTAGAATTTAAAAAAAATATAACATGTTGTGTCTGAAAAATTTGAAATATGCATAAAAATAGTTTATGGACGATTGTATCATATTGATTCTTTTGGCAACACGGTGATGCTTACTTTATTAAGCTGGCCAGCCCATTCATCATAAATTGGAAAGAAATGGGAGCACTTCCGATCTTTTTATCTGTTTGGTATGAAACATTTGTAAATAGCATTTTTGATCTGATATTTTTTAGAGTTGAGCATGATCACACGTACTGAATTTGTTGCCCGCGCCACAGGTAATGGGTAAGGACAAAGCTAGGTTGACGCTTTGTTCATCAGTTTTTTTCCCCAGTGATGCTCCCCTCCGTTTCCCCATTGCAATTGGGTTTAGAAAGAAGGACTGTTATTTGTTTGCGGAATACCTAATGGATAAGAGCTATTTGAAGATTACGAAACATGTCAAGAGTGAGTATAATTTTCCGAACCAATCGCTTAAAAGAGATTCACAGCGCCTGTCATTTGGGAAATATGGAAGAGGGGGGTGAACTTGCAGTTGAATTCATATAGTGAGAAGCTGTACGCAGGATTTATTCCACTGGCTGTCATTGACTCCAAAGCCAATATTCTTCACATAGGCTCCTTCTATTCAACTGACAGATAATTAGCGCAGTCAACGTTCCATATGATGAAAGAGCCAAGAGAAAGAAGCCAGTTTGACTAGATCTTTCGATAGGACATTGTAACAGTGATACACTAGAAGCCCAGCCACAAGTCCAAAATTACCAAGTGACTATGTATGGAATCGATCTGTGGTATATTTCTGAACTATGCAGACTTAAAATCACCATGTTTAATGGGCTGCACCCAAAGGAATTCCTCAAAATCTTGCTGTCGCCATAGACAGAATGACAACAGATATGCCCACAGGTCACTTGCAATAACGCATTGCCCAGCATATTCCCACGTTGAGAGGGCCATATCCCATTGTCTTGACATAGCGCAATCTAATCCCATTGTCCACATCCATCAAATGTATCAGATGTCGGTACATATTTCCATGGTAAATCAATTAACTGACTGATAATCCAAATGGAAAACGTAGCTACGTTTTATTTTGGAATTCTTACAAGGATTGAGAGAAGTATTCAAATTTATGCTTTCTGTTGGGAAGTAGTGCATGTTAAGTTGAAATATAATCGCTATTTATTTTTTACCATTCCTCATTTCGGAAATATTTGCAAAACTGAAAGCCGTACGGAGCACCAAGAACTGACAGTTGCTTCCAATTTTGATGTGTTGTTGGTATTAATCAAGGCAGATCTAACTACCTCCACAGATTGTTTTCGGTGTCTGACTCTGATTATAAGGTCATCAAGTTACCACGAATAGCATAGTACGAGTCAAGTATTGTTATCAAATTGGCAATAACGAAGGCAGATTTTACTACTTTTAGTTTTTAGCTTTTACTTTGTTTGGGTGTCTGATTTTAGTGATAAGATCATAAAAAATATATAAATATGATACAAATGTTTCCTCAAACTATGAGCATAGAACAATGCCCAAATGACCAGTTATCAAATTATGCAATAAATCATTAAGGTGTATCAAGTTTAAAGATGTCTAAAGCGATTACATGTCCATTCAATAGTGCAAAATTGCATTTTAAAGTAAGTGGGATCTGTTGATGACAAAAGTAGGTGGTTGAACAGAATAAAGAAATAAACAAATAGATAGACAAGCAAAATAAATAAGTAAATAAATAAATAAATAAATAAATGAATAAATAAATAAATAAATAAATAAATAAACAAATAAATAAATAAACGAACAGAATGAATAAATAAATAAATAAACAAACAAACAAACAAACAAAAAGATAGATAGATAGATAGATAGATAGATAGATAGGTAGATAGATAGATAGATAGATAAATAAATAAATAAATGAATGTAAGTAAGTAAGTAAGTAAAGTAACCTTTATTTAACCAGGAAGCTCTTACAGTAAGTAATACTGGTTTCCAAAGAGGTCCTGACACATGGACACACATGAATATACAGTAAACGAGACAAAATAATTAATAGATAAATAACACATTAAAAGTGGACATCAGCATTATGAGCTTTATACAAATGCCAATAGATGGTTAAGAGCTATCATTTAGGTTAAAATAATGGTGGTCATTTCAGATAAAATACTAATTAATATTTCTGTTCTTGTGGATATGTTTTATAATGGCTGCCTTAAAAACATTTAAACTTTGCGAATTTCTTATGTCTAATGGTATTTTGTTCCAATTACTGCTTCCCCTGTATTCAAATGATCGCTGTCCACATGATAATCTACATTTTTGTACTTGTAGGTTGTGATTGCTTGTTTGACGTGTCGTATAAGCATGGTTTACATGTTTGAACTTTCTGGCAAGGCACGCTGGGCTCAGTCCATTTAGGCACTTAAACATCATGACACTTTCATGGAAAAATATGCGCTCTTTTACTGAAAGCCAGTTCAACTGAGACCTGACATGTTGAGAAGGCGTGTCATACGGAACCTGCAAAATTGTCTTGCCAGAAAAGTTCTGTAGTCTTTGCAGTTTTGTTATTTGTGTTTCTCCACAACTACCATACACAATGTCACAGTAGTCAAATACTGGCATGACTAGGGCATTATGTAGTAACACTGCAACCTCTTTGGGCATGTAATGACGTATTCTATGAAGAATACCCACCCTCTGTTTGATCTTTGTGCACATCGCACTGATGTGATGATTCCAGTTCATCAACGAGTCCATGATTACTCCAAGATATTTATATTGGCTAACTTGCTCGATCTCTGTATTGTTAATGGAGACAGAAACTGGTGAATGATGTTTTAATCTTTGTGTTGTCCCAAATAAAATCCATTTGCACTTAGCTATATTTAATTGTAGCTTGTTGTCTTGAAACCACTGTGATGCACTTTTAAGGTCCGCCTCTAAACACAATTTTATCTCATCTAAATTGTCTGATGAGAACAACAATACTGTGTCATCGGCATAGAGTGAAATTTTTGAATATTTGATCGCCTGTGTAAGATCATTAACATAAATGACAAATAATAATGGCCCTAGAATGGAGCCTTGGGGTACCCCGCATGTAATTGGCAGGCGATCAGATGTCTCTGACATATGTCTTACACATTGTGTCCAATGAATGAATGAATGAATGAATGAATGAATGAATGAATGAATGAATGAATAAATAAATAAATAAATAAATAAATAAATAAATAAATAAATAAATAAATAAATAAATAAATAAAATAGAATGAAATAATATGAAAATTATAATGTATAAGAAATAAACAAACACAAAAGCTCTAAATGAACACATTAACCGCAGATTACGTTGGAGTTTTACGAAGAACAAAATGGTTTTAGATTAATGTTTTGCAATGAAACTGAAGTTCAGTCATAGATCAAACTGGTTCTAATTATAAGAAACAATAATAACAAAGGTGTTGATCACGTAAAAAAAAAAGCAGTGAACTCTGAATTCATACAAGATATCCCTGGTGGTATGATTGATCCCTAATGATATAAATTTGGGCAAAGACTATCAATATCTAAGCGTCATTCGTCTTCACATACCACGGGAATTCTGATTTAATGTATGATGATCATGTTCCTGGTATCCTGCTTGGCCAGTTATAAAAACATCTGGCAGAATAGTAGTCAAGCAAAATGTGTGCACGTCCCTGGTGCCATGGAGAGTGATTAATATAGGCCTGGCTTACTTCGCAATCCATGTGAAAGATATGGGTCTACACTATAAGCAGAATGCTTTCAAGGAACACTTATACATTCGTGCATGTATACAACTAAAGCGTCGCTTCAGCTTGTTGCAGAAAACAGGTCTGGCACCTTCACCTTGACAGACATTGTAAGAAATAATAATTCCTACATGTGTGCACAATCCTCGTCATCGAAGTAACACCCAAAGTCCACTTCTAGGCAGATAAATGGGGAAGGAGGGGGGGGGGGGGGGCAGAGAGAAAATGGGTAGTGGATCACCTCAGGTCCCAGACAGTTCTTTGTCTATTTTGACAACAGCGTTGCAGAATTTCCATTGTTTTGCACAAATTACTATTTCGCACGTTTTGTAGGGTACACATTTCATGCAGGCAGACGTCCAGGACAATGTTTTACTCTTGAGGAGTTTTGAGTCATATCTAAGAATGCACAAAACAATAGATTAATCCACTGGGGAATAGAGCAGAGACCTCTAGGACAATGTTTTGGAACTACTACCAATGCCTGTGTTTACATTTCAGATACGCATGATGTCAGAAATCAACCATTTGAACCAATTTCATTTATCAGGGACAACGTTTTTCTCCCAATACACGAGTTTACATATTTAGGTGTATGTGAATAAGCGACTAACCCTTCGGTCATTAGTTTGCCGACTGGGTTTGCCGCTTTTTGCACCAAAAGAGAATCGATTAAAGCTGTTGATCTGCACTAACTCTGGACCTGTCAATTTATGACTTGTCATGCTGGCAAGAAAAGGAATGGGCTGTTTGTGAGCATTTGAATCCAGAGCAATTATAATAATTCAAATGAATAAGCAGTTTCTTGGAATAAACAGAAAATGGGCTGATATGTAATGCGACTTGCACAGCACACATGGTACAATTCAGATATAAAATTGGTAACCCAAAATGTGCTGAAAGACTCAAGGTGGACGGTTTGAATGTTTTCTAATGATTGGAGGTGCACATGTTGAGGGAGGTGGGGGAAATGTTGCCGTAACTGTGTGTCGTGGTCGCAAGATTTTGTGAGGTTCCCGTGCAAACGACCAGACAATTGCATCAAAGGTGCCGCACCAAACTGTCCACTGGACAATACCTGGATGGACTGAAACAGCGCAGACAGGCCAGATATACAGACAGACACAAGATAGAATTTGGTTTCACATTAGATACCGGTCTAATGAATATAAATTGGCTCTCGCGTGTCTAGCGCTTGACCAATTCATAGACATTCATCAAACCATTAGTGAAAAATGAATGGGAGTTGTTTTCGGTGGGCCACGAGAAAGATATATAAATGGCTTATATATAGATAAATCTTGGATACCGATGCTGTTCGCGTGACATGAGTAGATGTTTAACGTTGTCCGTGGAAAAGGTCCTGCATTGAGCTTTTTTATGAGCTCAACATTTGCACATTGGTCAATTTTTACACCGACACAGGGCGTGTCCTTATCGTCGAGTACGGGGTAAATTGCAGCAAATATATCCCCTCAACCACCCGCTTCGTCAACCCTTGCGAAGGTCTGTCACACATTTTCTTTGCATTCATACGTTATCACCGCTATTTTCGCTCAATGGCCTCATACAACCTGTTGTATGTCATCTCATATGCCCTTCTATGGGCGCTGCTGGTGAAATCACTACCCCTCTGTTATTTTGCTACAGCTTTGCGCTTTAAATTGAGCTTGTGAAATAGCAAACGTGGTTTGAATTCCAGCAAGGGAATACCAGATGAAAAAGTTAATAGTGAAATTTCCTTTTGCAACAGCAGTAAAGCAGTGCCAAGATACGCAACGTACATAAAACATGTATGATTAAAGTTCTGTAATCACAATTAAAATATCGCAAGATTATAAGTAACAGGTGACACTAGCGTAGGCTTGTCTGATATATTATGATAATCATATAAAAAGTACCAACTGTGGAGGACATATTTGCAAACTAACTCGTTATCTAACGAAAAATATTTTGCCCCCCCCCCCAAAAAAGCAGACTTTGTGTTTTTACAACGGAACCAAAACAAATGCACTTCCACTGGAATAAATCGTAGAAAATCTCTGACTGCAAAAGTGTCACCCGGGCGTCACTAAGATGAGAAATCTAAGAAACAGTATACATATATTCAGACACTACAAACATTTTCATTCTTTTCATAAGTTTTGCGCCAAAATAAATCACCGCCTTTTGCCGTTCACTACCCTTTATGGTATGTATGTGCCGTATACATCTACAAAGGAGAGTAGGCGACGCATAACCCGGACCTTCTGTCAAATCTATTTCCCCTAATGTTTTGTCCAAGTCTATATTTTGTACTCTTTTGACAACGGTTGTGCGGATTATGGACATCAACCAAAGACGACCACACATGGCTTCCTTTCTAATGTCCATTACCAGTTACTTGTAAAGATTGTGAATATAATCAAGCCAATATTTGCCATTTTTGTTTGCTTCCCGACCTCAGATTATGCTGTAAATGCCTTGTTTGCATCTTTAGTGACATTAACATCAATCCACAACAAAGCGAAAACTTTGCATTACTTGCTGGCTAGTAAAAGATGATAAGGTTGGTCTCAACGGCAATGCGCTCGCTAATTATGCTTGTTTGAACGTTTCCCCCTTTAAATTTTTATTAACAGGAATGCTAAATTACGTTGTTTTCCTTCTGATACCGTACTAGTATTTGCCACTACCAAACTACTATTTCAGAATAGAGCAACACAAACCTGAAAGAACTGGGTTATGTATAAACATTGTTTTAAACTTTTGAATCAGTACAAAGTAAAGAGACTTTGTTTAGGTTCTGGGATGCACATGGATCACAGGCAATACGTTAAACTCTATTAAACCCCGCACAAATGTATTTCCCACATTTCTCTTGGAAGCGGGTCATGCTGGCGGCATGTCGCGCTTCACATGCTTCCAAAGCAACATCTAAAATTCTATGTCACAAAGATGAAAATGATTTCTAAGTTTATTGGTTCTGAGATAATTACAACCAAAGTTGTCAAGCACATTTTCTTTTCACATGTTGCCACATGATATTGCTCACGCATTTGAAAAGTCATCCGTTGCTAATTCCTTGAACTTGACACAATTTGGACGGCTAACATTGGGTTGATTACCGTCTCACGTGCGGTAACTCATCCAGTGAGGATGTGACTGCGGACGTAGATCACATGTATATGTGTTTGTTAGTCTATAAAATAAACAGTGAGATACAGTCATGAAATACTATGATCTCGTGATGTTGATAATGCGAGTTTTATGGGGTGGCAGGTGATATTATTTTGCATAACACTGGCGAG
Organism: Hermodice carunculata; assembly: GCA_964020975.1. Classification (NCBI taxonomy): domain Eukaryota; kingdom Metazoa; phylum Annelida; class Polychaeta; order Eunicida; family Amphinomidae; genus Hermodice; species Hermodice carunculata. Next base: position 43,172,023 of record OZ026619.1, read on the forward strand.
TCAGCTTTGAACACCGAAATGCACTATTGTAAAACTAAGCTTATTGAATGGTGGATGTTTTTTTCAACGCATTCTGGTGCGGGATTGGTCATAATTTACGGGTTTGTGTATTTGTGTAATTGGTGATGTACTTGGCAATTTGATTAACCTTTAATTTCATGTGACATATACCTTTGTTCGCACATTATGATAGTGGTCACCTGCTTTAGCTGCAATTTATGCTATATTCCTCGGACTAAAGCCCATTTTATTGTGTTCTCTTGAGGTCACTTTTTGCTTTGTGTAATCTTTACAAAAATGTAATGACTCTCCATTTGTCACTTTAAACATCCTGATACAGGGTATGGCTGCAGAATGTCTTTCTAAAATGCTTATATAGTCAATTGACACAGAAGGCACTTTTTACTAGTCATTCCAATACCTCATATCATATGTTCACGTGAATAACAGCGACGAGATGCCTGAATATTTTGTGCCCCAGGTACGTTTATGCATCACATCGACGTCACCAACGTAACCGACATATGAAAGCAGGAAAGGGAAAGTCCAAGATCCAAACACATATATGAGCAGCCCAGATCAACTTCGTTGTAACACGCCAAAAGGCAAATGAAGTCAAGTTGGTAGATACGAGGTTGCCATTGAAATGGATGATTCTTATCGTATTGTTGCCATCTTATACACCCACATGCAAACCAATAAAAACAAGTACGAAATTGATGTTTGTTGTATGTTGGTCGCTTAAGTCATGAACCAAGTTAAGTCATATACCAAGGTGACCGACCGCCTTATGATTTTCGTTGATACTTCTGCCATTAGCTCGGTTGTCATAAATCAATGAGAATTAAGGAGCTGGCGCTTAGATTTGTCTTGCCAACTCCGCCCCGGGACGGCGCGGCTTAACCACCTGACGACAATTATGCCACAAAAACACTTGGTCAGCAGCAGAATGTTGAATGTATTTCACAGAGAGACGTATTGTATTCGAGAGATTTTGCAACAATAGTCTCATATTTCATTCAATTTGACCATAGGGCATCCGAGCTGTTCTTCGAACGGAGAAGATATAATAGACATATTAGATTCGAAATGAAGTGATGCTCTCAGTCATTTGAGGAAGCCATGTCAAAGATGGAGAGGCAGTAGATGTCACTGCCGACAGATTTTACGCCCCATAATGGCTTTCACTAATTATTCATATCTTACTGTTCCACTCAGAGCATTTCCCTTGAGACCTAATGCAGCCGAGAAGACAAATTAATAAATTCACTTCAAAAGCATTAATGGTAAAAGTAGAATTGTTAATAGCTGTCATTTATTTGGCAATCAACGGAAACTTACAAAACACCTAAATTGTTCTCCAAAAAACCCATTAACTGAACATTTTGCCACAATTAGTGTTTCAGGTTAGCTTTTTTATACTTTATTACATTCACCATTAACCACAGACTTAATTGGTCGTCCTAATATTGAATCACAAAGCAACATTTTGGTGGGATTTGTAAGCACTGAACTGCAAGTGCACGGAGAACCTTTCTTCGTCTGCCACATTATTATCCTGGAATTTCCATCTAAAAGTGTCAGACAGCCAACAGTGTGACGGCTGATGATTACTGCACGGAAATAAATTGGGACCATTTCGGTTGACGTCGGGCACAAAAGCGTTAAACCCAGAATTTAGTGAATAAGTGCTCACTGATGTATGGTCCCGCAAAACCAATAGACATTTGAAACCGAATATATGTTAAGCATCTGATTGCTGGGTACGTATTCTACTTTTAAAATTAAGATAAGATTTACGTTAACAATTCCAGAATCGACCTCTTAAGGTCGTAAGGGGGCATCCTTGTAAAGCCTCCTTGTGTCAACGCTTTGACTGTGATTGGCGTTTGAATATCACTTGAAGGGGTGGGTCAGTCACGGAGTATGATTAATGACGACACTGTGGCCTGGGCATCCGACACTGAACCTAATTCCTTTGAACTTTGGCCATTTGATTTTATTACAGGCCTGTGTGATGAAAAGGTGTTCTAATTTTACTCTCAAGTGCGAATTCCGTAAGTCACTTCTGTCCCATATCGCCAATAGCTCTTATTTGTTAGCAGTTCTGAGAAGAGCAAGTGCATAACACCTCAGGACTTAAGCATTATGCGATCGACTGAGCACAAGTAAAAGAAAGAACTGAAATGGAAAAGGGATAATCTCGCGTTAAGAAAGGCGCAAAGACTGTAATAGAGACATTTTCTTTGCTGCTAAAAATTAAGATTCCCCAGACAATGGAGCATGTGTTCCTTATACTGGCTTCTTTTGGAGAGTGTTTTATCTTTCTAGGCAATTTGTCAAGTGTACAGAAACACCCAAAGTGCCCAAGTAGCCTATTTCGTAGTTTGGTACAAATTTATTCAAGCTGCGTATACGAACTTCACCCGGTCTGGGATTCTGTTGCTTTTAACTATGCACAATAGACATCTGTCATAAACCTTTGTGTGACGGAATGCTACCAGACTTGGCTACATGGGATTCCGTTTATTTGCGCTGATTAAAGGATTTGGAGCATCTTCAGATGCATAAATGTGTATGCATGTGTTTTACAAATCACACTTTGTTTATGATAACTGCTGCATCTGCGAGAACATACCTTTGCTTTTGGAGAATCCTTGGACTATCATTGGAGACCTGCAAGTGGGCGATAATCTGCCTAATCGTATTCAGCTACACGTCCTGGTCCTTAAAATCTATATAACCAGGCTGCTCTGTGTAGCCTTCTCTTGCCCTTAGAAACATCTGCAGGATAACATTGGCACCATCATTGATTTCGCAACAAGTTGACCTTTTTTATACGTCTTACATGTGCATGTGAGTCGGCAGTATAGTATGCACTTAGGAAGTGACACACTGCATTAGTTCTTGCTTGTGTTACTCAAAAACACAATAGGTCTTCCTCTCTATAAGCCCCAAGGGATTCAATTTTACACATTATAGGCTGTCGCTTGATACATGTAATATCAGCAATTCGTTGAGCGTTTGTTGTAAATACGTGTTTAATTTTTACACCTTTTACTTGAATTTTAGTGTTAGACACAACTTGTCTACGATATTGGAAGCTAATGGCAGGACAGGTGAGAAAAATGACACACGTCTAACAGAGTTCCGTGCAGTAACTACGGACAAATATTTTGTCACCTTAGAGGTGACTCATGTAGCTTTGTTGCAACGCATCTGAAACCTACTAAACATACCTTCCGTTTCCATGTTAATTTGGTCAGTTGAGGTCCCCTTTTTGGGCCATGTTACTAATATTGCCAACGCTGACAGTGTTTCTAATTTAGGTTGCTGGCTGGTGCCTCTCCTTTATAATGTCTTGGAAGGCAGTCTTAAAGTTTTGAAGCATATTGACGAGAAATTTTAATCATATTTTAAAGCATATTAGAATATTCTTCACGTAAGACTTAAATGATACCCACGGGACCAGTGAATGCAATTTTAAAACAATAATCATAAGAATGGTCAATGGCATTCGGAAATAATGCTCATATATTTATTCACAAATTGGGACAAACATCTAATGAAAATCACAGGGATTTTCGATGAATTTTTTTGAGGGACCTTCAGTCGATTCACATATACATTTTGAAAGATTACTCGTACGGCTATTTCCATCAATTTTTTATGAGTACCGGGGTTCCCCGGAGTGTTAAAGATGTTATTTAGAGTTAAACTCGACCAGGTTATAATTCAGTGCGTCAAAACTCAAATAGAAATGCAGGATTCTGATTGGTTGCTGAGGCGTAGACAACTATGACTGTCACCTGAGATCCGGGAGACAACCACAAGAGATCTTGGGCAGCGGGTGACAACAGTATTGTTTCACTTTTGTTGCAGAATGACACTACCATTATCACGCTGTCTTTTCCGACAGAGGGCGCTTTAATGTCATGCCTGGTGGTGAACGGGAACCAGGCTCGCACGCAAACCAGGGAAAGAAGGCAAGCTGCATTGCGCTAGGAGCCACTTAGTTATGTTTTGGTGTTATTTATTATGATATACGGTACAAAAAAGAGTACTGCCTGCTCAGGAGGGGCACAGCCTAAATTTTCACCCCCTCGGGAGGTTGTCTCTCGAGCAAGACAACCTTCCTCGGGTTAACAATTCTGGCTGTCCCCCTCCTGAGAAAGCAATAATTGCTAGGTGTATGCATTTATTTAAAATGAGTAAACGTAATTATCAATTGAGAGATTGTCAGCCGACAACTTTACATTACTTTGATATTTGTGCGAAAGCAACTGCATGTATATTTCGGATTTAATCGTGTTGCCTATTATGGATTGAATACAAAAATACATGCATGCATGCATACATACATACATACATACATACATACATACATACATACATACATACATACACACATACATACATACATATACATACATACATATACATACATACATACATACATACATACATACATACATACATACATACAAAATACACACATAGGGTGCAAAAAATGAACCAAACTGGGTGCATCCTGCTCGAAAGTGTATCATTAGAGTGCCGCCTAGGGACAGATGTAGGAACTACATCTTTCAAAAGTAAAGAAATGGCAGTTTCAAGGTCTTCGTGTGCAAATAAAACATCGAGTAAGTTTCATCGGAATCGCTACGTCTTGATTGATGTAAAGAACTTTAGCCGTGTATCAAGTCGCTATACACTTTTAACCTATTTGAAAACCTTTGCTCTTGCATAAATTTTTAATTTAAGATTAATATATATATTATTATGTATTTCGAGCAATTGAATATTTTCATAGAAATTCAACAATCCAAAAAGAACAGGCTAGGCCATCTATCTTAAAAATCAAATGCCACAATACAAATTAATATTGAACTTGATTTTATGGACACCTGAGACGTAACCAATGTCAATTGTTTGAGCGATAATAGAAGGATACCACAATCAATATAAGGTAATCTAAACTCAGTAAGATATTTAACAAATGCATTGTTTGGGTTTTTTTTTTTTTTAATAAATTTGATGTTGAACTATAAATCATAATCGTCGCTTAGTTTTGTTTATTTCAAGTATTTGTTTTTTACTTGTACTCACAAATTGGTCAATATATTTAACATAACTGAATATGGGTATTTTACTTAAATCTTCTTTAGCGCCACCTAGCAGCCATCTAAACATTATATGGGGATTCCCCACCTTCGTTGTGGGGAGAAAAATTTGTTTTTTTACAAAAACAAATAGTGAAACTTTGAAGGGAATTCGACTTTTTGTCTTATTTAAAGTGTTTTAAAAAAAAAAATATCTATAATTTTGTTATAACCGTATAGTTGTCTGTTTTACACATTATTATTCTAATGCTTGGTTGGGCACCAGGCTTTATATATTATATATATTGTGTGTATTCTCCAGATTTAGGGATCAAAGTTCATCCCCGGGAAAGCAGTTCTGTCCCACAATAAACGGTTAACATTGATACATTTATATATGTATAGCGTCCCCTAACTGGACTGAATTGTTAACAGACTTCCGCTGCACACTCTGTACACAATGTGCTGTAAGGGTTTGCCTGGTTGACGCACCTTTCAAAATCTGATTTGTATCCCTTTCGTAAATGTGATACTTTTCAATTGTTAAACCACGTGCTGTTATAATTTGGTAAGCCCTTATTCACATTAATTGATCAAATGTGTGGCGTAATAAATATGCTATAAAAGCTTTGGTACGTCGTGACAGGAGCTTTATTAAGCAGCAGTCAGCCCTGTTTGGTGTTGTAATTACGCTTGTGTTTCCCTTACTATTTGAATACGAATTGCAATAAAAATCCCTGTTCACCTGGAGTCCTATTTTGATTTGAGGTCCCCTTTGTAAGAAAATATTTTGTTAAAACACTGATATGTCTATTCTTCCAGAAAGAACAGGACGGTGCAGACATACAGCTTATCGTGATGCACTTAGTGTCCCTGGCTAATTCTTTACCATAATAAATGTCACTATTTAGGGTGTATGTCTTTGAAATTTAAGGGACCAGCGTTTTTTTTATGATGCTTGAGTTGAGAAATAAACCCCTGTACATATATGATTGTAATCATTTATCTATCTACTTACTTACTTATCTTGACCATTATGGTTCGCTTTAAATGTTTGTTGGTGCTATATTTCTTATAGCTTGGTATTACGGTCTTAAAGGATTAACCTTTGGAATCCCAGGTAGCAGTGTTTTGCTGTGTAGAAACGCCTTTTTTATATAAGCTACAATTAGTGACAACCAGAACGTCTACATAATTGAGAGAGTCGAACATGAATCTCTTATATAATCGAACAGCATAGCAGGTAAATGTTGCAATAATATATCTTCAAATAATACTGACTCATAATTCAAGCGTCACAATACCCCGGCCCAGTTGCAATTGTAGTGCATACGTGTATCACAAAACGCGAAATCTGATTCACGGAGAGCGGTACAAACGGCAGATTTCCTATCTTACTTTCGGGTCATTTGCATTCACATCTACTGCATACATATGTCGACTGTCAAATACGCAGAAAGACTTATTGTCCTACTTAACACATGAATGTGCCCTTCTTCCTTGTCAAGTTCCTTGCTGCAGTCTAGGTGGCAGCACAGGATCCCAGTTAATATGCATACCTCCTATTGAACAATACCCCTCTTATTCGCGTTTTACCCGTTAGCCTGAAACGCTGATCTTTCTGTGGGTATGCTACATTTGCCGATAATGCTGGTCTGGCTGTTTTTCATCCCAGATCCGCCAGCACATTTAGTTGGTTTCACCTAAACGGTGAAGTTGCGCACTAACGCGCTGCCTAAAAATCTGGAAAATCTGTTTTGTTTTAATGGCTACTTCCATACTTTGTTACTGACTCGTCCTAAAATCCAAAGTCATCAATGAACATGATGGTACGTGTAGACGTATCTGCGCAGTACTTAATCGTATTTCACGAACCGTGCATAATTACATTTTATACACAGACTGATCGTCTCTGGATAGTGGAGAACTGTGTAAATATAGAATTCGATAACGGCGGGATATAATCTCGGTTCCCTATTCTGGCAACGTGCAACGCGTCATTACCTGACAAGTTTTAAGGGTATAGTATTATACAAAGTTTACAAAAATAGTAAGTTATGTGCAACTAAACAGGGGATTATTTAGATACGAAAGGTTATTTGCTTTCTATAATGTCAATTATCCCCAAGTTAACATTTATATCTTTCTGACAAACACGTCCATACAAGAAGATACGGCCCACTGAATGCAGATGATTTGATGAGTATCTTTTGAGCATGTGCACAGTATTCTAGAGAATATTACAAAAGATATTCATCTTTCGTCTCCACTGATTAAAGCTTCCTAGCATAATGTCACTAACGGTTTTTTTCTGACAATATTTAAATGGCAAAATTCATACATTTACTAAACAGTTTTTTATTGCAGAAGCTGCATTATACAGAAACATATAATGTGACAAAGTCTTTGCTGCGCAATGATACCTCTGACAATACAAAGCTCCTTTATGCACAAAACAAACTAAAACTGTCTCGAGTTATAATCATGATCAGACGTATTACATATATGCTTTGTTTCGAAAATACTAACTTAACTTTGAGTCTCGCAACTATGCAGTCTTTGCATCAAAACATAAGATATTAACTGCTTTTTACAAAATGTTGACATATTAGCACTCCCGCCTATTTTGGACGCAAAAGTTATTTACCATCCTTTCAAAGTTGGAAATGCTAGTGCTGAAATTTAAAGCATTTCAAATGTGACATGATCATCAATTTGCGGTGATAATTTATAACTATCGCACAGGCCTACCACAAATTCTCAATTTTATCAAGATATTTCTCTGGTTCATAATGTCACATGTGTGTCAAATTACAGCTACTGTAATCTTTAATTTCCGGAAGACAAAATGTTATTAAAACGATTCATTAATTCATTCATACGGAGGACACGGACTTTCGATACTTTTTAATTCAAAGCGACATTCAAATATGGGGGCAATTAGGTTCACTGCGTTTTCGAGTGTGCTCATTTCTCCGTATATATGCTATGTTTATATAATTCAACCTCTTCAAGACCATATATAAATTGATTGACAAGATCGCTCCGGTCATGAAAATATGCGTTGATCACATTTTTGAAGAATATTCCGAAGAGCTATGGTTCCATACAGTGGTTCTTCATTACGCTTACATTGCCCCAACAGGCGTCATGCTCATTACGTTTACATTACACGACCAAAACAGGAATCCACGAGCAAGCGTTACTACCAGTCTTATGCTGACGGGAAAATAACAATAAAGGAAATCGATATAAGTTCCCACTGTGATGTCTGAATGGTTTGACTACAGGCCTAATGTAGAAAACTGAATTGAGACGTACTTCGTGTGACAAAAACACAATCGAGTAGTCACAAAGTATAACGGTAAAAAAAATAATGTAAGGTCATAACTTTAAAGCGAGAGGACGATGAACAATTAAGTTATATGGCCCTTTCTGTTAAAACAAGCGATGTTCAAGTGTCGGTGTGTGGGTGGTCTTGGAGAGATTTTGCTGAAATGATCCAGGCAAGAGACAACTCTTCACGCAGATATATATCAACACATTACCTGGTAGCGTTTTCGAAGCCTTACGATCCAGGATACGGATATGGATTGCAGCCGTAAGTACACCAGGGATGGAAAATGAAGCCACCAGTACATTAGGGATATGAATTTAAGCCGCAAGTACATCAGAGATGGGAACTGAAGCTGCAAGTACATCAGGGATTCAGGGATGGGAATTGAAGCTACAAGTTCATCAGGGACGACAATTGAAGCCGCAAGTACATCAGGGATGGGAATTGAAGCTGCAAGTACAACTTGATCGATTTTTTTTACATAATCCAAAACTCTGAGTAGGCCATTTAATAGACGCTTAATTGTGCCAAACTTCAGAGCTCTCAATGCTGTCGAAACAAGTGCAGAGACAGAGGGAAAACAGTCAAAAATAAACTTCGAAAGACACATGAAGAACAAGTTTTGGCTACTCTACAGGAAATATATAAAACCCAATTTGCCATTGAAGTAACCTGTCTTGTTTATCTGCTAATTGTGGTACGTTTTATACATTGTGATCTCCCCCTCCAGGTGCTAATGTCTGACATAATCCGGACACTTCATGGTCCGGTACACAAATTTGTTGAAACGAAGCAAAGTTGCAGAGAAAGTTTAACAATAAATCATAAAACACCAGTGTATAAATGTCACAAAAGATGTTGAACCAACAGATACAAATTACACGACTAAGCTGCATACGCCTGTGTCTAAAATATTTCTTTTGCACTTACGTTCCATTCGATAGTCCGTTTTTTCCAAACAGATTAATCTTTATGCCCAATGACAATTTAATCACAAAATAATATCAAAACTTATCATAAGGTCAAGATGTCTGAAGCTAAACATAAAAGCTTTATATCATCCGTTAAATGCTGAGAAGGCTTCTGATTGAGCTTTTTTATTGTGAGCTTAGCGTTAAATAACTGATTTTTAATCGGACACGGTCTTTGTCAAGACGGTAGTTGTCGTAGCATAGTTCCTTTTGCAGGAGATGGAGGATCAAAATAACATTGTAATATTGAACTGACAAGAATAAACATCGATTGGTTTAAAATGTAATTTCCTCCAAGAAACGTTCATTCACGGCCCTTTGAAGCCAATACTTGTATCTTATGACCTTAGGGACCCCGTGAGAAATGAACCAATAGGTGACCCTTTCCAAAGTGCTGCAAGGGTCTGTCTGCGAGAATAACGCCAAATCAACGTGGATTCAGATCTGGACAAGCCAATTAACCCCACGTCCGGCTAAGTAAACAAATAACCCTATGGAACATCCAAGTTTATAATAAGATCCGCCTCTCTTCGACAGTTCATCAGTTGTCCATGTTGCCTTAATCTTCGGAGCAAGACTGAAATACAATATAGCTTGACTTCGCTTGAGATAGGTCCCTCCAAATAGCCTCGGATCCTTGGTTCACTGTATGTTCCGGATTTATATTAATCAGTAAATGAAAGATAGCCTCTCCATAAATAGTGCCGGGAGACACTTTGCATTCAAATATTTATATCGCAAGCACTGAAATTTTGACAAAAGGAAAAAACCCCAAAAACTAAAGCTTAGCCGATGTACAGCTAACAAATGAAATAAAAGTCGGATAAAATTACGAGCACAAGGGGTTCATATGGTATATGATAGAATCAATGCCAGGAAAAACATTAATTACACCTAGATATATTTCCATTTTCCTGAGTAGTATTTTCACTTCATTGAGTGCTAAAATATCAGTCTGTTATAACCGACTTGATCCTTTGGGGTTTCCTATGAGAAAAGAAAACCATCAATCAGGTAATATCCTCCTCTTTCTCACCCTGCTACTAACTCATCATCATCATCATCATCATCATCATCATCATCATCATCATCATCATCATCGTCGTCGTCGTCGTCGTCGTCGTCGTCGTCGTTTTTGTATTCATTGAGTTTGGTATATATATATATATATATAACATTATCTTCATTAACTACGATTACCAGAGATATATTGTGCCAAATTTGAAAGTTTGTATTAACAACGGATTCAAGAGAACGCCATACTTTTGCGCCAGTGTACCGATATTCGAATGAAAGTTTTTGTTATTTTTGAAAAATGAAACACATTTTGTCATTAGCAGATTCGGCTGTACAAGATCGTAGAAATATTTTTCCCTCTTTAGCGAGTAAAGCAAGTAAAAAAATTGGAGCATTTCGTTTTCAGAAAAAAGAAGGCATGTGTAACAATATCATCGTCGCTATCCATTGGCAAAAATGCAGGTTTCCGATGGCAGTTTCCATAAAAGTTGGTTGATAGATCGATCGATTGATCGAGAGAGAGAGAGAGAGAGAGAGAGAGAGAGAGAGAGAGAGAGAGAGAGAGAGAGAGAGAGAGAGAGAGAGAGAGAGAGAGAGAGAGAGAGAGAGAGAGAGAGAGAGAGAGAGAGAGAGAGAGAGAGAGAGAGAGAGAGAGAGAGAGAGAGAGAGAGAGAGAGAGAGAGAGAGAGAGAGAGAGAGAGATTTTCCTGGCACTTTTCTGTGGGGGAATGCATGTCCTCGACCTTAACAATATGCAAGCATGCATATTTGAAGTCAGTTTTATTACCCAAGGGGAAACTTTAAAATAAATCCTTGGGGTGATGATGTTGAATTATGAGATCACGCCCTGCAGAAAAATAGCTCCTGCTTGTTGGGAGGTTGGAGACGGGGACGTGACGTATTATAAAGTAAAAGAGATTTGTCCCTTATCAGTCGTTTCCAATTTGTTAATCTTTTTTTTTTTTCTATATACCATTGGAAAACACCGTTCGTGAGGCAACCCATTCCCTGCGTGCCGTTTCCTTCAATGGGGGAATTCTTACTATTTATTGAAAATTATTAGTATTTTTTATTTTAGTTCCGCAGCAAACCCACAAAACGTTATATTTACCGGGCATCATGCATATATACGCACATCTCCAACAGTCCATCACAGAACACTAACACCAAGTTGACAAGGAATCTACGGTACGAATCTATGCACAGTATATACACAGGGTATTAGTTTAACCTGAACAAATTATCACTTGAGCTCTAAACGGAATCATAAGGCAAATAAATGTGTCGCAAATATCATTCAATAATAATGTACATCGAGTCCTCCCTTTTCCCCTTTGTTTGTTTGTTTTTTTTTTTTTTTTTTGTTTGTTTGTTTGTTTGTTTTTCTGCTTTTTGTTTTTTGTTTTTGTTATTTTTGTTTTGTTTTGTTTTTTGCGTTTTTGTTTTGTTTTTGTTCTGTTTATTTGTTTATTTTTAACATATTATCTAAAATGGTTTAGGATGACTACGTTATTCTGAGATGCTCCACGGTCTGGTCTTTTAGTCAAACTCTGAAAGAAGAAAGGCAAACGAAAGACGGGGAAATTTTCGGTTATGAAAGTTATCGGTATGCAGTTGACAGGATGCAAGGGCGTCAGCAGCTTTTGACATCGCATTCTGTTGTGGTATGCTGCAAGTACCATTCACACTGTTTCAGCTGCAATTAGGTCACTAGTTAAATTAAAAAGTGACGGGACGTTATTCACCACACCTGGAGTTTGTTGTCCCTAAACAGGGGGATCGACGAATTCACTCAGCACTTGTGGTGGTGGAAATGTCAACATACACTATTAATAACATATGCATGTGAGTTATGCATTGTTTCCAGCAAAATATACCTCGAAGTTACCAAACGTATTTTTGCACGAACACAGCTAATGGATATTTGTCCGACTATTCCTTTTATTTAACATGCGAAAAACTAGAACTCTCCCCGTTCCCGAAAATCCTTCATGAAGTTATAGTTGCCGCGAGGCTTTCATCCAGTCAGACCTGTCCACGAAGTGGATACTAAAAGTCGTTAACGTGGGCATTGGGTACAATCTGTCCGTAGATGTGACGCATTCTTTATCTTTTTTCTTTCTTTCTTTCTTTCTTTCTTTTTTTCTTTCTTTCTTTCTTTCTTTCTTTCTTTCTTTCTTTCTTTCTTTCTTTCTTTCTTTCTTTCTTTCTTTCTTTCTTTCTTTCTTTCTTTCTTTCTTTCTTTCTTTCTTTCTTTCTTTCTTTCTTTCTTTCTTTCTTTCTTTCTTTCTTTCTTTCTTTCTTTCTCCCTTTCTAGCCTGTTTTAGTGCAAAGGTCATCCAGAAGGTTTCCCCCTGAAGTCCGGGAGGAGGAATCCAGTCCCCTTTGACAACAAGATGAAGAGTACGGACATTAGCTCTGATGGCTTGATTTCAAATTTCATTCACGTAACGCTACTTTTTACTTGTAAGTTCATGAATATAGCACGAACCTTTTCAACCAAAGTGCGCAATTCTGTAGTCAATTCATGCAGCACCCCCTTTATTTGCCTGACTTTTTAACTGGTGCAACAGTTTCAACGAGCGCGTTGGGGCACTTGTCATTTTTACCGACATCCCTCTATGTCACAGTTTCTCACTAAGCCAACTGCCGGCTCATTTGTGGCCATGCAGGTTGTTAACGTGGGCATTGGGTACAATCTATCCGCAGATAAAGGCTACCTCTTTATAAGTCTCGTTCAGGATCAGCTATAATTTTTGCGCACTCTTTTATTTCAACATTAACTCTTCACAGTTTATTACGACTGAAACCCACCTTGATGGGGAATGCTATCTGCTGTTGAAACAAATAAATAATATTGTAAATGAAAGACTTTGTACAATAGCGTTTCAGCGATTTCCTTTGCAGCAACTACCTGCACACAACATATAAATCCTACAGCGTCCTGTCATTTGTGTTCACATCACAAATGGAGTGAAAAAAACAGCTAATAAGAAGAAAAAACAAATTCAAAAAAACAAAAAACAAAAAACAAAAAACAAAAAACAAAAATAAAAACAAAAACAAAAACAAAAACAAAAACAAAAACAACATAAAACAAACAAACAAACAAACAAAACAAACAAAACAAACACCCGCCCCCCCCCCCCAAAAAAAAATCAAAAAACAAAAACAAAGAAAAACAACAAAACATGTAGATCTTCAGTTTAGCTGGCCAGCCAAGGTTATATACAAATTCAATAAATATCGTCAACGCAGTTTGTGCGTATTGCGAGGAATGCTGAGGAAAGCTGTTCACCTAGTAGGCAATCATTTTCTTTGACTCTTTCAGTGCCAAGTTTTGGATTGAGTTAACAGCTTTCCTCGGGGCGCGCACCGATGAAGAGATTTTGACCCGGATTATTATATTCTCTGGAACTACAGGCGTGCTGGTACCTGAATAAAAGGCCTTTTCCCAAAGATATATAAATCTAGCATCCTTATCATAATTCAGTGCAGTTCATCTCAAGCAGTTCGACTTCAACTTGCAGAGGCATGTAAAGAGTTAAGAACGAGAACGTGCCTGTACATGAGTAAAAGGCTGTCAGTGAGGCCCTTGAGTCTGGACCCGTCAAAGCAATTCAAAAGAACATGACATTTGGAATAATTAGCAACCAAAGGGTTAAATGACCTTGGTGAGAAATTATCAGTAACATCGCGGACTTCTGTAGTAAGTCACCAAATATATTAGAGTGTGCTGTACCTACTGACCATTAAATTCAATCACTGAACACACATTTTCATAGCTCGGAGTCTGACCCATGGAAGGTTAACAATATCACATTTTTATCGCCTAAGCGCTAGTGACCGACCTCTGCGATACAATTTCCGGTGAGATAGAGGAAGTTAAGCTCCAAAAGTATTATGGCTTCCTTGACAGTTAACTCCATTTACTTGATTCGATTTGATTTGATTTTGTTTATAGTATATATATATATATATATATATATATATATATATATATATATATATATATATATATATATATATATTTGAGGAAGCACCAGATATGTTTTCAGTGGTTCCCATAACACACATGTATCAGATTCAAAGATAACTGAATGGACTGCAGATAGATGACACAGGATTACTTCTTGTTGCCACAAAAGGCCACTATAATACTAACACCGCTACATGCCTTAATTTGTGGTCATCCCAGAGCTTCAAAGCAATAGCGGTATTCAGGCGGGCACTGGTGATTACTTGCAACATTCCCACTGAGGTTTATAGATAAGAAACAGCGACACGATCACGAAAGTAATTCTTGATGAAACAGAAGTCATCTTTTTCCCAATGCACATACTGTTCAATTCCCCGCCATTCGAAAACAACCGCTTGATCACTTAATCGTGTCTGGAAAGGCAGACCTGACTAATCGCTCATTGACTTCTATCAAATGATATTTGACCACATTGGCTGACAGGATAAACCGACACGATATGCAAACAGAGCATGTTGATCCATTTTTAACCACGGGGGAGTTTCTATAGCAAAGGCCAGTAGTATCCTCTGGAATCGTGTTTACCAGTAATAAGTAGCATCATTATCTTGTGTCGACGTCGTGTGGATGACTTTGGATCTGGCATGTGCTACGTAGAATAAATCAAACGGTAAATAGTGTGCAGTTTGTAGTGCATCATCTTGTATTACATTAACTCAGGTAAGCGTGTACGCCCTGCCTCGTCAAGAGACTCCTAGCTGATATACCACCGTCGCCAAGGTGGAGGGAAATCTCGAAACAACTTTTCTTGGGGTCGTAATATTTGTAAACATTTCATAGCATGCTTATGATTTATGACGCCTTTCTACTAAAATGCCCGTGAGGCGTTATCGACCGAAAGCCCAAAACATGTAGATGTGTTAAAAATTTGGGTTAATCAACGCCATGGATGGGCGGATGGCAAGGGAACTTTTGAAAAGTGCACGTGAACCTCAAACCAAAAACAACCGGCCAGCTCGAGAACTCTCCTTCTCCGTGATTTTTGCATGTAGAATCCATTGACATGTTACTGAGATATAAGTGTGTGTAACAGATATTTCATTTTTGGCAGCAACAGCTGGGTGGGGTGGGGGTAATCTCAAGTCTCTGAATGCCTATAAAGTGTGCTGTATAGATATATTCCGTACAATGGATTCCATGCGTTACATGAAGTATCATAAAATTACCATATCTGTGTCCTTTTGTTGCAAAGCAGCTCTTACAGGTAAACAGCTTGAATACAGGACGATAGATGGTACATGTATTAAGATACAACATCCTGTGATTGGTTTCACTTACAGTGTAATAAATGCTGTCTTCCTTACATGTATTAATACTTGATTATTAGTAATTATGTTCGCGAAAAGTCAAAAGCATCCCTCACTTAGGTGTTTTTGCAAACAGCTCACAGACATTAATTTTCATTGAATTTGTCACATATTTAAAAGGCACTTTTTTACAACTATAAACCTTTGGCTTTATCGTACAATACCTGAATCATCGGAAATAATGCATTGGTTGAAAATTCCACAGCAGGAGCTTGCTCAAAGCGTTGTACCCCATTTGCTATTAAAATACGTGACAGCTGAGGAATTGTGAAACTTGTGGTACTTGATATCGTCAATGCGAAACTGGTTTACAGAAAAATGACAGTTTGAACAATTATGTACAATGGACTTCTATCAATTGAGTTAACTGTTTGTTAACCGGGTACAGCGCATCTCTTTAACACCGTAAAGTGATGAGAAATTAGACTTACTTTGATATACATATCCCTTAAGACAAAGGAGATTGCCCAGAAATGGTATACTGGCTAATACATGCCATTAAAAATAGTCAACGAAGCCCATGATTCACTTCCCAACTCACCTAAGTAGACGACTTGAAGTTACATCTGTACCCTGTGCTACGATACATTAGGGTTCGGGGCATACAAACGGCCTTGTGCGCCTCAAAGGCTCATAGAGTAATACACTTTTACAGATTGGCTAAGCAAACGAGAAGAGCAAAGCACAAAATGAAAATCAAATGTACCTAGCCTTGTCTCTATTTTTGCCATTACACACTAAGACTCTAAATTCCAACTTATGAATATTTAAACTAACTGTCGGAAACAAACAAGCAAACTAACAAACAAGCCGCTAGTGGGTATGGCATGAGGTTTGGGTGACATTGGCATTTTGTATGAAGTGTTTAACTCGGTGTTCCAGCATTCCTTTCGTTGATGGCATGTTTTTGATTGGGTGGCCGGGTGGTCGGTCATGTAAGGATTAATGTATAAAAGAGGTCACATTACCGCATGTATCCCGGGGGCATGGTGCCACCTGTTGAAATGTTAATACTTTCGGCTGGTTTGTTCAGGTGGTTTACATTTACTGATTTGAAGATTCGGCTTTCAAACGGTTCAAACCGTACAAACACACAATATACAGACAAACCGTCATAAGCAGGGTTTACACTCGGTAATTCTCTACGGATTTCGACTCTCAGTAATAATAATAATAATAATAATAATAATAATAATAATAATAATAATAATAATAATAATAATAATAATAATAATAATAATAATAATCTTTTACTGAATCCACCCCTTTACAGCGGGGGCACATGGGCAGGGCAGAACCCACGGTGCGTCAGACACGTTTTAGTAGAATACACGTAATTATATACAAGGCATTGATCTAAAATGTCAAATCATAAGCAGAGACGACACATATCCATATCGATGGCGAAAACGCAAAACCACCTATCTTTTTTTTTTACAATTTCGAGTAAAACAGAAATGAAGTTTTGCAGATCTTAAAATAGTATAAAAAACAGCATATACTCAAATGTTTTGGACATATTTTCTTTATTTTCATCACAGTATTAACAAAAGCGATCCTTTCCATAAATTTGCGAAAAAAGTTTTTTTTTTTTGCACTGTCAGCAATATTTATGTGGCAGATAGGAGGTTTTGAGCTTTAGAGTTTTTTTAAACGGGTTTAAACGGGCGGTTAGAAGGTTTTGCATTTATGTATACTAGGCAGCAATGATCTCCATTTGAAATAAAAATGGCATTTGTGATCGCAAAGTGGCCACCCACTTAAAGAACAAAAATGTAAATTGGGAGCCATATGCAACATCAGACATGGAAATAAGTTCAGGGTCATATTATTCATTAAATGATTATTGCAGTTATTAAAGGCATCATCAGGATGTCTGTACTAGATAGAACGGGTGGCTGTAAATCTTACGTAAATCAATAAACAAGAACAAAAACACATTTTCACGGCACAAATAAATGGATGGCATCACCCTTGAATAAGCCTTGCTATGACCAAAAAGAAAGGAAAAAACTTCATGTTTCTCAGAGTAGTCCCGAAGCTCAATGCGAACCAGTCGAGTTTGTTCAGAAGGCTTTCTCCATGTGGACGTTTGTTCCTGCCTGTGCTGTATACTTGTATTTCCATCAAAAGAAAGGTTCAAGCACAATCATACAAAATCTCAAACATATATATTTATTGAATAGATGTTTTTGTATAATCAATACTTACCGAGTGTGCACCCGAATCATTCCGAACAAAAGCCACCACCAGCGCCCCCATTCCCCCAAAAGTTAGGATTATTGGCAGCATTTTCAAGGATGGCCTATTGATTCATCACCTACTTTTATCATTGACATTAATGGCATAAACAGGAAAGTTTAGGCCTACCAATGTCACCAATGGACCGACTTTATAACATGTAACAACATCTATTGTTTATTAAGTAATGGTTAAAAATGTGTTTTTCCTTAATTACTCCAAAACTAAAAATCGTTACCATGGTAACCAATAAAAACATATATCAGCCAATAAATTGATAGTACACTTTACCTCACCTTTAACTTCAGGTTCTTATCTTTCAATTCATACCCAATTTAGCTAGGTATTTTCTTGTTTAAGGAAAGCTTTACCATCAGTATTATCACATGTATCATTTCTCAGCAACGCGCAGCGCTGGCCATAAAAAAGTACCATATCCACAAAAATCTACTCATTTTCAATTATCTATACATTTGAAAGAACGTTGCTAGGCGATCCAAAACACTCTTTCATCCCTCAATTGACCTCATTGTTAGTGCAGAAAGACTCTCTTTACATTTTAACATCAAATGTGATGAAAATTATTCCTGATAATTAAAACTACGAATAAGTTTCTAATGTTTAATTGCAAATTTAAGTGATTTTTACATTCTGTTGCCATGGCGACCAACTGTTTACCCTTACTACCTCGAACTGGTTTCTTATGAAACGCTTGTATGGTAGGCATGCTGATGTAAAGTTGTGAAGTGGTACCTTGTATGTGTGTTAAGTTATGCTTTATGAGGTGTTTTTCCTTCATCTCATGAAAACTTAATTCCGTTGCCATGGTTACCAAAATAAATACAAATTGACCATGAAATTGATAATATACTCTACCTAACTTTAAACTTCAGGTTCTTATCTTTTGATTGATACCAAATCCAGCTGGGTATTTTTCCAGTTGAACGAGAACTGAAAATAAATTTTTGATAAGCTTTTGGAAAATTTAGCTGCTCTACTATATCTAACAAGGGATGAAGTGTTGCACCCATTTTACTCTTAGGGACCCATGCATTTTCGTAACTTTGGTTATTTCTTATAAAAAACGAGGTCATTTTCAATGTTTGTATAAAAACCAAGTGCAAATACAATTGTTGTGAGCGTTTGAGCACTTCCAGACACTTTTAGGCCTAGTATGAGCGATAATACAATATTTAACCAACAGCTTGTAAATTTTATTATCAATTTGACTTTCCGCTGTTATTAAATGTTTATTTCTGTTACCAAACACCACCTTATGTATGTATCTTGCTTAATGGCTAGATCAAATAACAAGATTCAACAGGTTAACTACATATGATTTACTTAAAGAGTGCTTGAAGTGACACACTTTGACAATGAGTTATCCGATGCGCATTGGAGGTTTTGCGCTTTAGAAATTCAGAGCACTGGAGATAGGAGTTTTCGACTTGCGGCTGCTGTTATGACTAAAACGGGAATTCGGATTTCGGAATAGTCGCGAAACATCAATCTTAAGGAAAGGAAGAATCGTGCAATGGAAACTGGAAATCGTAATTTTTTCACTTAGGAGGTTTTGCGTTTTCGCCATCGATATATATATATCGGCTGTAGCTTGTGGTAAAAAAGTAATGTGCTTAGGTCGGCTCAGACAGGACGTCCAGCGACTCTCACTTGTAACACCATGCTTCAGTTAAAAATTGCTTACAAACAGAGTCAAACAAAGACCCAACATTGTTCCCATATAAATAGGCCAGGGTAGCTTAGCTCCGCCTATATAGGCTCCCAGAAGTGCATTAAAAATTTGTTTACACAATCTGCTGTCAGGCAAATCATAGTTGAGCCTATGGTCGCATCGGATGCGAATGCGGTCTAACATCATTTTGAGGAGTAACCATCCAAATTGTCCTATAACTGCTGAAACTGCAGGAGTAGATATTATTCCTATTATTGGCGTGGCCATAGAATAATTTATGGACTGAATATATGCTTTACTTTCGTTAGTGCTATTCAGCCACACTGCACACCCATGGGAAATCGAAGGTAAAATTATACCTTTCCAAATATTATTGCCAAATGAGACCCTGTTAATATTATCATGAGCAGATAGAATACTACAGAGGTAGCCTCGAAGTCGTGACGCCTTTGGTTTTAAAAGCGTTTTCACATGTGCAAGGTCTCTTAGAGACTGGATAAAAAGTATTCCCAGGTATTTGTATGACGTACATTCATCTATGGCAGAATTTCCTAACATCCACTTTCTGCTGGGGTTATAGCGTTTACCAACAACAATCATTTTTTATTTTTTATAATTAAAAGACATACCCCATTTAGATACAAAGGCGTGTGAAACATTCAGCATTTTCATTATATTCTCTTCACTATCACCCATTAGCACCACATCATCTGCATAGAGTAGCCCAGGAATTACGGTTCTATTAAAAAGGATACCCAGCTTCTTCTCGTTTAACATATCGATCAAATCCTGCATAACAATGGAAAACAGAGTAGGCGATAAAATACAAACTTGCTTGACTCCAAGTGTAGCTTAAAACCATGAAGTTTGAAAAGCACCGAAAATGACTTTAATACTAACTTGGCTATAGAGACCTTTAATTAAGCGCCATGCTTTCCCTTGAATGCCCTTTTCCCAGAGTTTTATGAAAAGCATACCTCTGTTAACAGTATCAAAGGCTTTGGATATATCAAGGAAAGCTAACCATGTTTTTACCTTACGATGTTTCCTAAGGGTAAATAACCCTGTAAAATAGTGGTCCTCAAGCCTCCGTCCTTTACGATAGGCTCCATGTAATTCAGAAAGTAACTCATGGCTTTCGAGAAAATTCATAAATTGATCTTCAAATACAGATGTAAATAATTTATAGACGCACGGAGTTACTGTGATACCACGGTAATTACCGATCACCTCTTTAGATCCCTCGTTGTGAAGATGTTGAGAACCTCTTTAGATCCCTCTTTGTGAAGATGATTTACAAGCTAACTTTTATTCTAGTGTCATCTTTATTCCAGGGAACTTAATGTACCCACCAGCCGTGGACGGCATATATCTGAAATTATTCAGTATGCACGATAATAAATCGGACAATGTAGAACACATGTATATTTGCTGCAATTCCCATGCCAATAATCTTTTGCACCTGTACCATGGACAATTGCAGCAATAATTTATTGTGCAAAAGTAGAAAAAAACTAGTGTTGTTATCCGAAACCACCATTCTTTTGCCATGAGTCTTGCGAAAAAATATAAAAAACATGCGTTTGAAGGAATTCTTTGACAATAATGCCGACGTCGCATTAAAGTTTCTCTGTTCAAATATTACAAAAAAAAAAACAAAAAACAAAAAACCAAAGAACCAAAAAAAAAAAAAAAAAAAAAAAAAAAAAAAAAAAAAAAAAAGATAATCATGCAGGTTTAGATATTTCTATTTCACATTTGACACCAAAGATGTGAAGACATTTCTACCACATAGATTGCACCATTCTCACATACGCAATTTTAAACTCAACTCACAGTTCCTAAATATTGCATTATTAAGCCGCCATACACTCATAATTGGAAGGAAAATACACTTGAATACTTGCTTGACGGGTCAGTCATCTGCTGACTTAAGACAAAGGACATAACCCAGACAAAGGAGTTATACCTAAAGTACGGGGTGGTTGGATGTAAGAGTGCGCATATACAAGTATGGATGAATATAGACAAACAAGTGGAAGAAGTGTTTATTAAATGAAACGGGCAAATGAACATATTGTACCGACCAGCCGTGGACGGCATATATCTGAAATTATTCAGTATGCACAATAATATATCGGAAAATGAATAACACATGGCACGGGTACCTAACGGTAGCCAGATCAACATTGTAAATGTTCATTTTCACAATCTTTCATTGCAAACGTAAACGCATGAAAAAGCACATAAGGCGGGCAATACAGGACATTCATATTATCTGCCGTGCTACTTTGGCCCCTATCATTAAAAAAGGAAGAGACTGTATGTGCTGTAGATTCTTGTATAGAACATGGCAAAACATGTTGCCCTTGCAGAATTACTCTGGAAACTAGAATAAAAGATAGCTTTAAAATAGTCATAGTAATAGTTTTTAAACATACACCGAGCATAGAAGCAGGCGTCTTATGTATGGAATAAGCATTGTTTTTTATCCCTCCCCAATGTTGGTAACACCCTTCTTCTTCTACCAATACAGCCGTACCATGGCACATGATTGTCACCATTACCTAACAACAGGATCAGAAATTTTTACGGGGAATTGATATGCATATCCCATTCTAACTATTTACCCTCAGCGCTATAAGACTGAATCAACAGCTCTCATGCAGCATACGTTTAACAACCGGAATAATAATAATAATAATAATAATAATAATAATAATAATAATAATAATAATAATAATAATAATAATAATAATAATAATAATAATAATAATAATAATAATAATAATAATAATAATAAATGCTGACGATGGTGATGATAGCAGTTTCAGTTTTAGTTCTCAAATAACTTGTTATAATAATCAATAACGAGTTAATAATTTATTGGCACAGTCCACGGCCGTTTTGTGTGTACTGTTGGCGTGGCGACAGGCTGCCTGGTCAGCCCCTCGAAAATACTGTTTGACGGAGGACTCTCAGTCAAAGGTCTGGGGGCCTTTTGTGATTAAAAAATGCACAGGACAACAGAACATCGTGCTTTCTGCAGTCATATCCTAGGACAGCGTCTCCCATGAATTTTCATTTGTAACCATTTGTGGAACAAGAAACTCCTCTTGAAGAGAAAAATACATTCAGTCTTGAGTGATGAATGTAGGAAAGGGACGCCTCTATGTGTGTGGCTGTTGATAGCAATAACACCAACCAAGAAAGAAAACCAGCCGTACTGAATCTACGTAGATTGTGTAGTATATTTTGAACTGAAGAGTGGCAATATAGCAAGCTGTAGAGTTAATACATTGTAACTCATCCTATAAACATTTTATTCTAAAACAAGTTGGTAGAATGCCTTCCGATTTGCCTGTTACTTTTTTCCAGTGCATCTCTGGAGCCCCTAGTAATATGGCGCAAGTACTTTGAGTTTCGTCGTTGTTGATCATTTTTCCTATATCAACAGTCCCAACCTCTCAAATGCTTCGGCCGCACATACTGTCAGATCAATAAGCCAGCCCCCCCCCCCCCCAAAAAAAAATTCTTGCCTTGAAACAATATATACGTATTTCATATGGATTGGCTTTTTGTGCTGAACAATTAGAGCATACATTTTAAACAAGGTACATGTACAAATATTTTTCATTGAAAGTTTAATACAAATTTAACTCATTAATTTGGTTGACACTTTGACCATTTCTCGCCTATCTACTGAATATGGGCAAACACTAAGGATCAAGGGCTGAAGTTGAAAGACCAGCACCTGTGAACCAATACGAACAAAAAATAAAACAAAAACAAAAACAAAAAACAAAAAAACAAAACAAAAAACAAAAACAAAAACAAAAACAAACAAAAAAACAAACAAACAAACAAACAAACAAACAAACAAAAAACACCCAACAAACAAACCAAGAGGTGTTCCAGTATTCTTGCTCTTGGGCTTATTCTGTTATTTCTAAATGTTTGTTTGGTTTAGTTTCCACATGATTACGTTCCAAAACCAATCTTGTATCTTAAATGCCAAAACATTCGACACAGGTATACCCACGTGAATGCATCTATGTCATAACACGCAAATTGAGACATCACAGCAACCAGACAAGCTGACTCTTGATCACCCATATCGAAACGCCAGGTTAGCACCTGCTTAGATTACACATCCACATAGCCTCCCAGAGTTAGGTATTAAAGTGAAATATGTAGGTCAAAGGAAAAAATAAAATGTGCCGTTCTCATTCCTTTCAAATACAGTAATCTTCCAGAACAAAGCCCACACATATTCTCCCCGTGCAGAAAGATCTGAGAATGGTGTTCAGATGATAAGCCAAGAACCTTCTCAACTTGTATTCAGGTCAATGTTTTTAGGACTACGGTTTGGATATGGTAATGACACTGTCTAATTTGTATACTACCGTTGACTAAGCAAAACAAAGTAACGCTTGTCAGTGGAGCACAAAGCTATCCCAATCCCTTAACTGTTGAGTTGGATTGGTTTTGGTGATTTCAGTATTCAAACTTACTCACCAAGAAGTTGATAAAAAAAACGTGCAGAGATTAGCTCCTATCTCATGACTATTCCGTAAAAAAAAGATCATTGACAATGGTAGTCAAATCAATGTCACAACATGCCAAGGAAAACACAGCTCCCATGGCACACCAGCCTACCAAGCACATACCTTAATTCACCACAAGTAGTTTACAACAAAATGTCATGTTAGCTCATTTGTGCGTCACAAAGACCTTGGAGATACGCGATATATCCATCTGTGTCTGATGTAATGTGACATTAGATAAGAAACAGAAGACCTAATGAAGACAAATATTAAGCCATTTGCAAAGATATATCTGTGTACTCGCGTGCAGTTTAAATATCTGCAGCCTATAATGGAAAGACAGACGAAATAAAAGAAAGAGATAAAGAAAGGATGTAACCGGACATGCTTTTATCAGTATCTTCAAACAATCAAGTGGTATACTTATGGATAGCAGATACTTACTTCTTGACGAGACAGATTGGATTTTTGTTTCAGATAAACTTGTCGATACCGTCTAGCTTAAGATGAAACTTTCAAAGGGCCAAATGACCCGGCCCTTTGCCCTTTAGAGGTTACATGTTCTTACAAAAATGTGCAGTGTTGCAATACCTAAAATTTGAGTTCAACATGATTAGAATTGGATGAAATTGGACGAGTTATGGCTGGATGAAACTTTCAAAGGTCCAAATGACCTTGACTTTTGACCTTCAGAGGTCACATCCAAGCTTTAAAAATGTGCAGTGTTACAATAGCTACAAGTGGAGCCCAACATGATAAAAATGGGATAAAATTGACCACGTTATGACTAGATAAAAGCCAACATTGAAAGTGGCCTTTGACTTTGAAATGAACTTTGACCTTGAGATGACCTCTACCTGAAGTGAACCTTGACCTTTAAGAAACATTTTGACCTAAAACTGACCTTTGACCTTGACATGACCTTGACATTTGAGATTATCTTTGCCTTGCTATGATCAAACTCCTATACACTCAGAACCACATCGACTGTACAGTAGTATATAAGATATTGAACTTTTAAAAAACTAGCCCTCATTTGCTTAATTTTAAAAAGCATGACCTCCCATTACAAAAACCCAAGGCTTTATCTATTAAAGTATAAATGTGCCAAGATTGGAGTTTCTACGTATAAAACTTTTCAAATGAAATGTTGGACAAACTTGATGTAAAAAAAAAGAAAAGAAAAAAAAAGAAAGCTAGAAAGAATTCGTAGAAAAACAATATGTCTGTGTTGGCACACAGACAAAATGAGAACTCTTCCATCCTGGATATAAACCCCAGGATATGTGATCTATCTATCTATCTATCTATCTATCTATCTATCTATCTATCTGTCTATCTGTCTGTCTGTCTGTCTGTCTGTCTGTCTGTCTGTCTGTCTGTCTGTCTGTCTGTCTGTCTGTTTGTCTGTCTGTCTGTCTGCCTGTCTGTCTGTCTGTCTGTCTATCCATTTAATATCAAATGATGCTTCATGTACTTGAATGGGGATTGCTCTTCGACCTATAAGTCCAACAGCTGAAATATTCATTATTTGTATACATCAAATAAAAATGTCAAATAGATCAAACCTTGCTGTGCATCTTAAATGCGACATGCAATTATTCCACCTCACTATTATTATACACCTGGCATTTTACTTTTTGTAGGAGGAGAGGGCAGGTTAAATAACGAAACAGGGTGAAACGTCTACGTCTACGTAGGACCTAATCGAGTCACAAATCGGTTGTACAAGAGCTAGTACTATTAGACCCAATGGATATTAATTTTATGCTAGACACGTTGGGGTATTTACAGTGTGTAATGAATATGCATGCTAATTCAGGTAACTGAAATCCATGTGGGCATCTCTTGTAAGCTGTGGATGGATGCACGGCAATTCCCTTTACACTTTAGGAATACACCGGGGATTTTGCGGGGGGCGGGGGACACATTTGAAATATCAGACGTTGAAGCAAACAGAATTGGCAACATCAACAACATGACTGATCATAGTGGGAGCAAATACGAACATCTATTCACAGAGATCCCGTTACACGAGATTTAACGTCTTCGTGTGGTTTACCCGACTCTATCTGCCCACAAAGAGGCGAACGGTACACTCGTTGAAAGCCCATAACAAATCGTAACCTAATGTCTTACAGCTGTAATAGGATATAAATCTGATGAGTAACTGCCAAGGACATAAAGTATTGAAGAAGACCAACTTGTGCCCTCTACTCTAATATTATTTATCAAACACGTGTAATTTTATACTCCGGGAAACTGCTGTTCCCTGCTAATCCGTATTTAACAGCTGCCGAAACAACCTTTTGGTTTATAGCAACTGACACGGAAAGTAACTTGATTATCCAAGTTCTAAATTGACAGAAAGCGTACGTGTTACACCCGTAAATCATTAAAGTGAAAATGAGTGCAAGTTTTGCAAGTAGAATCTAATATCTTAAGATGTCATCAGTATAGCAAATGTCAAATAAAACAACACAGAGTCTGTGAAGTATTGAAACATTTCTGAATGAATTATACTGTAAGATATGTATGTTGATATTCATTCTGGGGTATATTCAGATGACCCGGTACTTTGTTGTACTGCATGTGGCATAAAATAAAATAGTTTTATATATTGCTTAAATTTATCAGATTGATATAAAATTAATGGTTGACGACATACAATTATACCATATCACATTGTAACACATAATGTCCAGTCTCATCTCCTTTGGGCCTATGTCGTCTCATCCTATTTCATC
Source organism: Hermodice carunculata (assembly GCA_964020975.1). Lineage (NCBI taxonomy): Eukaryota > Metazoa > Annelida > Polychaeta > Eunicida > Amphinomidae > Hermodice > Hermodice carunculata. Next base: position 43,199,024 of record OZ026619.1, read on the forward strand.
TCATTCTACTTAATTACCTTGAGCAATTGACAGGGCAAGGCCAAAAATGACTAAAAACCCTCCAACCGCTGACTCAAGAAGCCTGACTGGTTTCGCCAATTGTCTCCCTTTTCAGAGGCTAGTTTAACGGCTGTGTATGCGTGCTTTATATAATGGGTGATACATACACGCGACTTACGTCCAGGTATATGTTCATACGTGCACGTGACGCAACAGGGCAAAAAGTCAAGTCTGGCGTAATTGCCATGCAGGAACCCTTGACAATGCAGCCAGTGCAGATCCTGTCACAGCTGTGGCATTCATTGTACCAGGTGGTCCCCAGCCTTCTTTGGAAGTTTTTGTCTAATATCTAGAGGAGATATGGTGTCTCACGACAGCCAACCTTCTTAAGTGGGGAATGTTTTCACAGCTCGAGAATTAAGCAACTTGTGTTTCATAAACTAGTGTCATTGCTCTTCGGCAGATGAACCAGGGGGTAAATATTAAGCATGAGACTGAACAAGGGTTCATCTGACCATAACTTTGAGGCCGAACGGTTCTATTTTCCCTAGTTGGTGTATCCAGTGAGTCTTTTACCGAGTCTAAGTTTTAGAGTTTTGCTTAGTTTTGGTGGTGTGCGTATATATTCCAGAATTTGAATGCTTAAGCCGAGTGTGCCATATTCCGGGAGAGCAAAATGTCTCCTGAGGGGTTGGGTGGCGTCTTTCCTGTTGATATAATAGAAATGTTCCCGCATCCTATCCATTAAGCTTCTGCCTGCTTGCTCCATACACTGCTTCCTGCATACTTACAAGTCATGTAAGGAGGTATATGAGGTTGCCACGCTTGTATGAACCTCCCTTGGGGGTTACATATGTACGCCCAGTGTGTCTGCTCTTGACTGCGCCAGTCTTATCTAATAGGAAAGGTCAGAATTAGCTCTAAGGTGTGTGTTCTCTCCAATACACAACTGAATACACCGACATTTGGAGGGATAGAGCTGTGTATTCCCATTAGTTTGTATGTTAAAGCAACCTTGAATAAACCAGTCATTGTTTGCAGCTGTGGCTATATCATTTTTGTGAGGTAGTTAGTTATGCATCTAGATTTACTGTCTGAAATTTGGTGTTTATATGTGCAATAGTTTTCAAGTGATTAAGTTGCAAACTACAATGTAAAGTAATGGGAATACGCAACCCTTGCCCTCCACTGGCTGCAGTGCCCTCTTTAAGGCAGTTCTTGAACCTTCTGTTCTTGCCCTTGCCGATTTGACACAATACCTGCAATCTTGTTTATCACAAGGATTGTTTTCAGTCACACCAGACACCACTGGTGAACAAACGAGCACAAACGTTGCAAGTAGAATCTAATATTTTAAGAAGTCATCAGTATAGCAAATGTCAAACAAAACCAGCACAGAGTACGTGAGGTATTGAATCTTTTCTGAAGGAGTCACACTGTAAAGATATGTATGTTGATATTTATTCTACAGTGTTTTCAGATGACCGGATATTTTGTTGTACAGCATTTGGCATAAAATAAAATGAAATAGTTTTATTTCTTGCTTAAATTTACAGGATTGATATAAAATTAATTTTTGACAACATATAATACCATAACACATTGCATCACATAGTGCCCATTCTCATTTCCTTTGGACTCACGTTGTGTCATCTTTTTTCATCTCATTCTACTTAATCAACTTATCTTACCTTACTTTGTTCTACCTAACCTTATCTTACCTTATATCGCCTTACCTCACTTCACTTCATTTTATTTTACCTTTCCTTAGCGGACGTTACATTATTTCAGCTTCTTTCAACTTTTCATATTTTATCTTACCTTACTTTACATCACTTTACCTTACCCTGCCGTACATTAGATCACCTCACTTTGCCACAGCTCACTTCACTTCATGTCACCTTATCTGACCTCATCTCACCTTATCTGAACTCATGTCACCTTATCTGACCTCATCTCACCTTAACCGCATCATGCTTTATTTCGTATCGTTTTCTGTTTGGATGGTTAACAATGGTTTATAATTATACGATCCTTTTAACATTTTTATTCACATGATGAAATACGCATCACATCAGTTCATGAATAATTCCAAAACTGCTAATTACGCTTGATCAGATAAATAGATAAGGTCTTGTGAAGTTTAGTTAGGTATATAGCTGTACTTTGTCCAGAAGACTTGCATAATTTTTAACAGTATGTATAGGCATAATTTAAGCGATAGTGTGTTGTCAAGAAGCGCCTAAAGGTATCCGACATTGGTACTTGTCCGGTAATTTCCCGAATTGATTTCTTCTCACTACAGATTCTTACATTCAGGCAAACGAAGTATTACCTGCTCTGAATTCCATAGATTGAAATATCGTGAGAACACACAGAAATCGTGTCAAATACCAGCCCCGTGCTATAGTACATTTCAAAGCACCAGTATGTACTATTGTACATTTCAAAGCACCAGTATGTACATATCCGCCTATGTATGGATTCCCTGTCATAAATTATTACTGTATTATGAGTAATTGCAGTTAACTGTGGGTGGTGATAAGTTATGAGTTACTCTGCAAAAACTCAAAAACATATACCCGTAAGGGATGGTTCAACATTTTGATCATTTTGAATTAGTACTTACAGTATGCAAGGGGGTGGGTGGGTTCACAGAATATGGGAAATGTCAATTTTTGGCCTGTTTTGTGCAATTTTGCCATGACGTTTTTGGAAAATCACCATTTTTTTAAAGTATAATTGGGAGAGGGAGCGTTCATGAAATTTAGCACCATTAGTACTAATTCAAAAATTATGGTAATGTTGAACTGTTCCTAAGTGTACAAAAGATGAAACTTAATTAATAGGGGATAAAAGGCCAACTTAACTCTAAAAAGTAATTTAAGAGTAAATAGCGAAGTACATTTTGACATCTACTTTAAGGGTAAGAGCTTCAGATGTTACCTCGCGAGGAATTATTCCTCTCAAACGCTCAAAGGTCTTGCGATTTGTTACATCATCAAACAGTTGTATAAACTATCCAATCCAGGCAACTGAAAAGAACATCATAAATACCCCAAATTCTCCCGTTGATATCTCTAATCCTACATTATCCTCCAAGCCAGGATTACTCAGACGGGATAAGCGCAAACTTCCCTGCAACGTATTTTTTTTCCGAGACAGATACATAAAGTCTCAGTACATTTTTCGTGTCTTGTGATGTAGTAATGTAAGTAAATACCGTTCACTTCAGCTCACCTTCTGACATTTAGGCTCATCAATATTCATTGAAGGGCTGACAACTGAGGTAAATGAATTCGAGAATATAGTCTCTATAATACATTCTCCCCTAGAAAAAATCCGTTCTCACCGACATGTTATGGTGCGTATATACCCGTCACTGGTTAGGAACTGCAACCTCCTTGTTAACAACGCCCTTTATATCCTACAGCTTAAAAATATCAGGCCACGGGTTCTTAATGTGGCCATTCATCTTTAAACAAAACTAACTTAGCAAAATATGAATCAGTTTTTTCCTTCTTTTTACGTTAAGATGTGGCACATTTCCGGGAAAATAACATATCAGAACGACATTTCGAAAATCATACATGTATACACAAAAATGTTTGAATGGCTTCAACTGAGCTCATTTGTGTTACTTCACAGCTGTTCTGCATTCTTTTGTCCTAGAAAATCGCCACCAATAAATAAGTCTTACACCTCTATTAACAGTCACAGGTCATCTTTTCTCTCTCAAAAAGGGAATATCCTCATCATGGTTTTAAAATTTGGCGGTTGTTGAGAGATCAATTGTCATATAAAGAATCGTCAAACAGCACCTTTTGTCATTGCTAGCTTTTGGTCTTTATTTTGACATCTGTTCTTGCGTATGCACAACGATCCACACCTGGATAGTATCATGACGTGAACTGTAATCGAGGGTTATGCTTAACAAACAGCAGATGTCAACCAAGCAGATTGCACCCACAGTTGTCTGTACTTCCAAATTGGCTTATGAAAATCATATAGGAATATATGCTTTATTTATGCAAAAACACAGATTAAGTCAAAAGATTGCATCACCAAATTTACATAATGACAGCTGTCACAATTCCATCACATTGCACTCTGGTCTCAGAGCCACACATTGCGACTGAGACCTTTGATCTCAGACAGATCTTAATCACAAAATCAGATAGAATGAAATTCGTGTTCAGAATTCAGACGTCTTATTGGCAAAACTAAGAAATCTTTCGCCTTAAAATGTAATCTTTATGCAGATTTTTATGATGGTGGAATATACCATCTGCGTCCATTTTTATACAAATTAACGAAAGTCATTAGAAAGACCTTATATATATATATATATATATATATATATATATATATATATATATATATATATATATATATATATATATAACGGATTTAGGAAGAACGTATTTGACCTTTCAAAATGATTTCCTGCCTCAGAATAACATAGTACACTGAGAAATATTTGATATCGATTTATTGAATTCCTGAGAACCTAAATTCTAATATTAAATTTTATGTCTAGCAGAAGAAGCAATCAGAAAATCATTTCATGTAGAAGAAAAATGACTGGTTCATATTATATACGCAATTCGTTTGGACGTAATCGTAATATCATACCAAGCTCATATATTATATGATGACAGGAATTTAGAGAATCCGCCGTTTTCACTGCAAGAAAAAGATGGCGAAAAAAACCCCCAAAAAACTGCACACTTAAGACAGTAACTGCTGCAAGCGCACGCGAAAACCGACTCTTCATATTTAGATTACCACATATGTAAAGTCTGCAAAGTACGCAAAGGCATTTTACCATCTCTCTTTTCAGATAGTGGAAAACGATTCTCTGATAATGATATAACGGACCAACTAAGCTTTGGTTGTTTATTAATGCAAAATGGCGCACGGGATGAGTGCATGATTGTAAAGAGGGCCATCGGATACAGCTAAACAACCCAGAATGCAGACCAAATTTTATGCATTGAGGAAAAAGATGATACACATACCCATATTTCTATGAAAAAAAATCCTAGATGTACAATACGAAAAGGAATATTTCACCATATAATACTTAGATAAACCCGGTTCAGGATATAATATCTGCTGTTATCAAGACCACCTAGTACGTTTGTATTGTTTTCCAATATAACAAGAGTAAGTAAGGCAGATGTCAAAAGAAGGAAATAGAAATCTAACTAATGAGCACAGACAGTGTTATTCATGGCAAATGTAACAACTTACAACATTTCATGTTTATGACTTGATTTACTTTGTAAAACATGACAAGAAATAAGAATGAATTTTGTTCTTGATACATGTGTGTTTTCTTGTCAGTGCCAATGGAACAAAATATCTGATACAGTTTTTAGTTTTATTTCTTCTGGGGTGGAAAGGTGTGGTACATGACAAACCACAGGCACGCATGCTCTGAAAATAAATGTTGTCATTGTTGTTTGTCTCATGACCTCTGCTTCACAGACAAAATCTCCCAACCGGATTAGAATTTCAGATGGTATACATCCCTTAACACAATGTAAGGGTTTCGGTAACATGTGTCTTTTATCTTACCAGGAACAATTAACCAGAGCCGTCTTACTAATGACCCGTTGTATATTCAGTCAGGACAATCAAATCGGTATGATGCCACCTGGGCAACTTAACCAGGTTTTTATTCTAAAACTTAAGGGGGTGACCACATTATCGTGACCACAGCACCCATAGGCCCATGTTTACTGCCATGATATAGCTTTTGGGCGTTTTTTTGTTTTTGTTTTTTTTTAATTTATTTATTTGCGTGTTCATCTAATTTATGAGGGCCACCTAGTTTTCAATTTAAACAGAAAGAGGTACATCAATCAATTTGATTTTTTTTCTTCATCATTAAAACTTTCTTTAAGTGTATCAACGATATCAAGTGGTTTATCGCCAGTAGACATACCAATTCAGTACGTACACGGACTGGCCATTAACAGCTAAGTTTTTGCAGCAGGTTTTTGATAAGAAATAATTTTATATTTGTTTCAGTTGGCTTGCATATGCTGTAAGCGTAACAATGATTCGTCAGTATAACTATGATGGTACCTGTGTTTTGAAACGGGAGGGTGCATTCTTTGTAACGGAGGCCAATTGGCCGTTAAATCAGGCTAAACTATTCATAAATCAAAGATGAAAAAATTATATTCTTTATATGGTAGAACCACATGAGTAATGTACGATCTGCAAGACTTTTAATTCATCTTCTCAAACATCTAGATTAGCTCATATCATTCAAAGTTAATGCGTGTAGTTTTTGAAATGAATTATTACTGGATGACACAGACAAATGTTATAAAGTCCAAATGTCCCCAGAGTCCATAAGAATTCATATTAAAACTCATTTGCTGCACGTAGAATTTGCAGGGTATCTGTTTTCACTTTTCAGCCTTTTACACTTATGTACATATACACTAAGGCGTGATTGATTGCGAGACGTCAGATGAATATGATAACCCTTTCAGTTCTAAGTTGCCAACTGGGCAATAGTTTATTGGTTTGAGTGAGATAGGCGCGCCAAGAAAAGCTATTGACCACTATAATTCTTTTCTATGGACTAGAGCTTTGCTCTTAGTTGAATCAGAAGTAATTTTGTGGGAAATTACGTGAATATTATGACAGTTCTGGCGACCAGTACTGTTGCTGTGCTTAGTGCTGAACCTTTTAAACGGTGTCACTTGACCGTTGCTATTTTCCTCATGTATCATACTGTAAAATGTCGTGGCTGCAGTCGACCCCAAAACGGTTGCATAAAATTGCCCGAGTAACAGGTGACAAATCAAGCATATCTATCATACAGGCTCGGTAACTAATCATTGACACGGATAGATTAAGGTCGTCTGAAGGCTTAAAGATGACAGCACATAATAAATTGCATACGTTTATCGCTTAACACTCCTACACTCAAAATTGACACGTGATTTTGTCAACCTATACTAACAAGAGACAAAAAATGATTGGTCTGCACACATCTTATAGTCATGGTATACAACCCATACATTACTGTGACACGTTTAATAAGAAACATCTTTCCGTTATGTGTTTTTTAATCAAACATAATGCCACAGAAGAGAGTGACAGGGATAACAGGGAAAATAGGACCCCTTAGGACCCCTTAGGACCCCTTGTACCAAATTGTTTGGCCTCCAGATGCTATTCTGATATCGATATTATCAGATTTACAACTGTGAACAATGCCCCAATCTGCCTTACGTCAATAAAACACTCTGTTTTTTTAGCTGACATTTCAAATATATTGCTAGAATGAAATTCTCTTACTTATTCATTAAACGGTTGTTTTCTTGCCAAATTCTATCCTGTGCAACAATTCAGATGACAAACTTGATCGTTCTTAAAGCGTAGGATTTTTTGCGCTTTACATGATCCAAACATTTAAACATATTTTGAAACGTGTCCGAACTACAAGAGATGCTGTTCACTTGAGAACATTAAAAAAATCAATCTGGCAAAGATGATTGTATTAGAAGTAATGCTGATTAATAAGTTTATTGTAAATCAATAATTCTTCACCGCTCTCGTCATCGGACTAGAATTGGCTGTGATGCTGAGAATTAGTACCCGGATGGAATATAAGGGAGAAAGGCTGATGCAAATGGCGAACAAAATTGACATCAAGTCCACGAAATTGAAATCATATCTTTGCATGAAAACATTTCCAGTTGCTGCATAGCAAACCCTATACATGTGGATCATGTTATCAAATGCCTAATCCCATGTATACCACATGGATTCCCTCATGTGCTGTCCAAAATTATCTGTCAAACAAGATGGAATGCTGACTCTGTGATCTATAATATCTATGAGGCAACCCATATTGTTCTGAAATACAATACATTTTTTCCTAGTCAAGATATGAGTTTACATCTCTTAATATGTGAAAGACATTTTATTACTTTGAACCGAACGCAGATTCCCCGATGAGCTCTGTACGCAAGTAAAGTAATGAAACTCCCTGGATGGAAATTGTTCTGCTGTCTAAGTAGAATTACACAACGGCCGATCTTAATATCCTGTCCTAAATTGATACTTGATGTACCAATGCAAAAAATATAAATCTTCAAAGTTGATTTGCCCTATGCACTATGTTCATCTTCTACAAAGTATAATGGCTAATATTGTATGTTGTCATTTGCAATGACTACACCAGTATCTTTTTACTTTGGCGCCTACAACATAGCGCACGCGCAGTATGCTTGTTGCTTTCAATGATTGGCCACATTGAATATTTCTGGGAAGCACTCAGGGCGGTTGATATCCTCGGTCTGTTGTAGAAATATCCTGTCACACGCATTTGTCATTTAATCATTGAGACTAACACGTTCACTTTAATATTCGAGGCTACGGCAAATTACAACAAACCCCACTTCGGGGATCAGTAATTATTTGGAGCATGCCTGCCACAGATATATGCCTTTGTTTGCATATATGATTAAATAATTGGGCGTTTGGGCAACATGCATCCACCAAACTGATATAGTGAGCTGGGTTGTGCTATCCGGACTTTGATTGGAACTGGAGGAAGTCTCGATATAGATGCAGGATGAAATTACAAATGGTCAATTTTAGTGCATGCATCTGCAGCACATGCTGTTTGCACTTATGCACATGTCATTGGTTGGGGATCTTGTGGTGACGTTCCATTAACAAGCTATGATCTACAACAGCTTTATGTGAGGTCTACTTTCCTTGGTAATTATCAAGACTTTAAGTGTGTGATACAGGACAAGTCGACCCACACTGGAACTATCGATTGACCTTTTCCTTTGGGATCTCTGTGCGCGAAACATGAAACCTCTCATTAATGACATTTTGTGGCACAATTAAAGTTACTGTGCCTTTTTTGTGTGTCAAATTCCAAAGCATGTATTTACTAACTCTGAAGTAAGGCAATAAGACCCCACCTTTCAAACAATGTGGGTTTAATCAATGGATGTACAATTACGCAAAATATTAAAATGACCAGAATCCCTGATGTACTTCCATGTCACTTGAAATGCAACGTTAACCCTCTTTACGTGGCCTACTTTGGCATCAAGCGAACACAAATTAATTGTTCAGAAATGCGTAAAATGACCGAATCAATAGTAACAGCTATTAAAAAGCCACAAGATGTTAAAACGTGACATAATTCATCACAGTGCTATGATGGGAGATATGCATATTAATTTCCCGCCACAACCGTATACCTGATTGCCTAGTCTCGCTTGGCGGGATATGGCGAGATGCGGGTCGGTACCTGTGGGGACAAGCGGGATATTACTAATATTTCGGAAATAAAGAATAATTACTTAAGGCAGATGGAATTTTTTTTTCTTTATATATAGCTCGGGAAATACCAGATGAATACCAGTTTGGCATTTGTAAATTCCTCAAAAACGCTATTTTTGTGAGAAACGAACATATGTCCCTATTAGTGATAGTGATGTGACCCGCACGTCCCCCGTGATCGCCAGGCGTCAAACCCGTGCTTTGTGGCAGGAAATTAATACGCATACAGCGGATTTAAATTGAAACAGACAGAAAGCAACCATATTGACCAGCAAAAATCTCGAGGTGAAATAGTGAGTATAATGATTTTTCCAGGAAATAAACCCTGGTAACTATTATTTTTTCAATTTTATATTATTACTTGTATTATCAAGCTGAAGGCTGCCAAGTGGTAAAGCGATCCATGATCTATTTTAACTCTTTCAGTGCCGAGGTTTGACTTAGTCAACAGCTTTCTCATTTTTTTTTTCAGTTCCAGCTTCGACTGAAGTCAACGCACTTACAGCGAACTGCACTGAATTGTCATAAAGGTGCTAGATTGTCGCTTGTAAAAAGACCTTTCATTCAAATACCAGCATGCCTGTAGTTACATAGAATAGGCGTATTTGATCCAAGGTGAACAGCTTTCCTCAGTTAGCTTTGGGTGCAATGCGCCCAACGCGAAACGAGGAAATCTGCTGACGAGGAAAGCTGTTCACTCAGTCCAAAATGTGGCACTAATAGATTTAGCAGGTTGTTTAATTAAAAACGATTCATGGCGCAACGGCATTCTGTGACTAAACACCCTCCCAAACACATTTCAAATGAATGTTGTTACACTTTGAATTGACAAAACAATCCCTGTATAGGCCACCATAAGATGTTTTTGTTCGATATATATGCATTCATATACAGCGGAGGAAGGGGATCCAGTGCTTTACTGCCATTGGTTAATGCATCATCTGTCACCCAACGCACTGACGAAGAATCGACAGACATGAACTAGGTCAGCCGATGGACCCCCAATTTCACTTATTCACCGTATTTCTGGCGCTAGTTATCTTTGATAGAGTGGTTTAAACATGTCCAGGTCAAGTGTAAAAATAGTTTTACACGTTGAATTAAAATTTACGAGAACTAATTGAATAGAACTGTGGTGTATGTTGATGTATGACTAAAATGTCATCTGATATGATCCTGATTGCGCCTAATTTTAGCAAGCGGTTAATCCAGACATGTAATACATAGGCATGTTATGTACATCTTACACTGTAATGAGGAAATTCAGCAAAGCTGCGTTGAGAATGATGAAAAAGGGGTATGTATATACTAACAGCATATATTAAATTAAACTTCCAAGACTTGCAGTAAATCTTGCAAACTTCCATTCTGGCCGATTAAATTTAAATCGGAGTTTGCTGCGCATGATTAACGATAATTGGAAGGGAAAGGTGGATGGAGGCGGGTCGGCGGCAACATTTACACATTCGCGGAACGCAAGCAGGTTGAACACGTCTTGTATAAATCATGGGAAACTGTGGCCCGATTGCTTCAGAACAGTGTGTAAATTAAAGTAAGAGTCGCTACCCATCTTTAAAGGGAGTTTAAACATATGTGTTATGACAGATTTAGCTGAACTTTTTACTGAACTGCACATTCCCCACGATTTTCTGGAAACCTATAGGATGCTGATTTCCACACTTCGCCGATCTCCGTGGCGCGAGGATCAGCGCAGCGTCATCCGCGCAGATTCGTGTGATCCATCATCCTCAAAGTATTGGGATAAAAAGATTAAATCAACCAGCCAGTCACACGTACCTGTCAAAAACTGTAATGTCTATCTTTTCAATATAACCATTTTCTTAAGTCTTACCGAAGTTATTTCAAATGTTCCAAAGTCACACTACTTTCAACATCTTTAGGTGCTTTTTTAAGCCAAAACAAGACTTACTGTGAAGAGGAAAAGAAAAGATTCATAAAAAATTGAATGCAAGTCTTGGCACAGAGACAGGACATGGAGATGAAGAGACAACACATGACGCCTCGGATACTTTGAACGGGTGAGTGTTTTGAGCAAGTAGACGTCCTCCATGTTTGTGTTTTGATTTATCTATCTGTGGAAAGACCAAAAACTACATGCACCTTGGCTGGATTCTCCTAGTCAATATTTAAGTGAACCAAGTCTGTACACGAGGATAGTAGGTCGGTGGGGTTGAACAATGACAAAGCTTCTGCTTAATAACAGTGACAGGTATTAAGATGCTCACGTTCTACTCTCGATATGTTAAATTGAGCTTCCGGTGTGCCTCAAGGGTTATTCCCGAAATTGTCTTGCGCACAGATCAATTCCATCAAGGGAATGCCTCAGCCCTGCATCATGTCCCATGTCGAACATCTCTATGGGCTAACCAGGCCACATCCATGTGCCATTTTACACAGGCTAACGGAAAAACCGAACACCGACCATTTTGGGAAGAATCATATGGAAGATAAACAGACGGAAATCGGAAATTACGTCTTTAAAACCGCAGAGGAAGACCCCCCCCCGCCCCCAAATGTCGAAGCTGATCGCAGACCGATGCTAACCCAGGAGGACCATCGTCCATGAAATTCTTTCAAATTCAAGCATGCAAGCCATTTGCCCGAATTTCGATAATCGGACTATTCAACCATCACTGTAAGCGTGCTTAAAATTATTCTCTCGATTGTCTGGGTAATAAGATAGCATTTTTCTTTAAATGTTATTTCGCGCTGTCTTGCCCACTGAAAACGGTACGAGGTAAGTCGGTTATTCCAATTTCAAACGGCACAGTCCCCTTTTTAATTCTGGTTGGCTGACTTTGCCTTAACTTTGAGCTTTGTGCAGTTTGGCCAACTACGAGTTTATTCTGAAAGGTCGAATTCGTTGACACACTGATGGTATTCTGTGTGATATTTTCTCTTGCTGGTGAAACTGAGGAAGGCATTACATTTTGAGAGTGAAAAAAGACGTAACGGACTTAAAGTATTATATTGATGAAACATTTTAGTTTAATCATGCTTTGAGGGGAAAATGAATGAATGAATGAATGAATGAATGAATGAATGAATGAATAAATAAATAAATAAATAAATTGATTAATTAATTGATTAATTAATTACTTAATTCATATTTTCTAAGTGACTCCTTCAGCCAAAAGCAATGGTGTGAAACAGGGCGGAGTCCTCACCTCTGTGCACTTCATGAGCTACTCATCCTATTGATCAATGGTAACACGATCATTGTCCCATGGGTGACACATTTGTGGATCCCTGAGTTATGTTGACTACACTCTCCTTTCGGCTCCCACACAAACATATTTGAGAAAAAAGATGTCAATTAATTATGATGTAAGCCACGTGATATTCAACCCCTAAGAAAAGAAAGTTTGTAGTGTTCGAGGAGGACGTTTTTGGACCTGTCTTGTGAGTTGACAATGATCAAATCGAATGCTTAAAGAAACGGCAACCATTTTGGTAACAAAATTGGGATAATATATTTTAGTGTCAATTGATCTAGCCACTGATGATATGTTTTATACACGTCATTTGCTTTTGTCTTAATTTAGCAGGCTTGTACTGCTGTTAAATACAATCTTTTCGACTAGGAAATATATGTCCTTATATGATTGTGCTGTGTGGGATTTATCTTGCAGATGTGCTCACATTGAGATTTTTTTCACAGCTTGGCACAAAAGCACGTGTTGTGTCTTTGCATTCACTCATAATACCCACTATGGTTTGCTGAGCGTCCTTTCTGTAGACTTGCTGATTGATTCATGATTACATTCAGTACTTTTATAGTTTTTTCAGATGTGTCCGCATAGTATAAACAAGTGTCTTCGATTATACAGTAGAATAGTACTATACGGGAGTACAACCAAAGTATGCAACAGCCTTAGTATTATGTACGCCAAGTGAAATGATAATAATAATGATGAAGATGATGATGATGATGATGATGATGATGATGATGATGATAATAATAATAATAATAATAAATAAATAATGATAAAAATAATGATAATAATAGAATCGGAACTTATATCTGACATGGTCTCCTTAATAAGCAATGCTGATAAGAGGTACGATCAGTGTTTAGCGATGTTCAATTTTGAAGAATTAACGTGTGCAGTAGCGAAGTTATCATGTATATATATATATATCTTCGAAGTGGTTATTACTCTGATAGGATATTATGATTTAAGCATCATAGAGTGATATACCTCTGGAGCACTGTCCAAGTGATAATATACACCGTAATATGATCAACTATTTCAAGATCCCCGCAAAAAGTATGAAAAGGATAACTAAAGTCATGAGAGTGAAAATAAAGTAAGTTCGATAATATACTGGGCATTTTAAAATACACAGAACGTAACGAAAAACCACATGTCAGACTTCCCTTTTATTGAATAATTATTCACGAAAACGTAAACCGCTTCTGTTACTTGAACGTTCAAGTCATGATGTTCAAAATCATTAAGCAGGACTTATGCTCAGCACTCTGCCGGTATGCGAGCAAAGACCACTGTTCAGTCAATACTACGCCTGTTCGTTATTAACAGGTCTATCTTTAGTGAGTCCGATTTGAGGATAGCAGTGTCTACTGCAAAACAAGTATACGATCTCACATCATTGTGCTGATAAAATTGACCACAAAGGATAAATAATATACCTTCACATGCAGCATTCCTAGCAAATTGTATGCCAGCTATATGTTTCTGAGTCACACTGTTCTGAAACAAACCTTTATTTCAGGTTGTCTTTTTATAAAGCCACTACATGAACATGTAGGGAACAGTATTTTTTCATTCCCTCAAAATAGTTGAACCATGGGAACAAAATACTTGTATTTATATACGGACCTAAATGCTGCCTTAGGGGGACAGAATGATATTCAGAGTGGATAATATTGCATGGCAATGAAATATCTTCCTTATGGTACCACGAAGAGGCCCCTTTTTGTGTATGTTATGGGCCAGTCAACTAATTGTAAATTGAAAAGGTCACCCCACAAATTGGGGAAAATATTTATAGATATCAAACGAAAAGCCCTGTTTCGAAAATAAACCTGCGCATGTAAAGTTATACTTGGGAGCAGGGTAGAAGCGGGGAAGGTGTGTTGTGGTTGTTGTGCGTTTTTTTGTTTGTGTGTGCATATATATGTGTGTGTGTGTGTGTGTGTGTGTGTGTGTGTGTGTGTGTGTGTGTGTAACATTTAACTGATCAAGATTTTTGTTCCATTAGTGAAGTGCAATTGACTTCAAATTGAACTGGCTTCAGTTCGTTTTTCTCGTGACCTTCTGACCACACCAACTTTCCTTCTTCTTTTTTTCCGATGCCTTTCTGACCACAACATACCCTTCTACGTCCAGAAAGTTGCGAACATATTTTCGGTATTTCTGGAGGCCTTTAGGCCCCGATTCTGGCACAATGTCGCATACATGGAAGTAGGAAGCACTGGCCAGCATATGATCCATACAAATTATTCAATATATAAGCTTTGCCTGCTTCACTATTCATGTAAAATGTATAGGTCCATACATTTTTACATACTAATTTTAGGGGCATTTGTGATACAGCAGTGTCCGTTATGAAAATATGACTGCTTTTGTGTCATTCGAACAGAAATACTGTATTGAACCTATTTCTAAATACTCTGTGTGTGTGTGTGTGTGTGTGTGTGTGTGTGTGTGTGTGTGTGTGTGTGTGACAGCCAGAGAATTGGCGTTTGCTCCATTGAATGGGTACGTTTGAAGTTCAGCTCGTTTTCTCTTTCTCTCTGTCTCAAATTATATATATATATATATATATATATATATATACATATATATATATATATATATATATATATATATATATATATATATATATATATATATATATATATTATAGATTTTAGCATGCTTTGTTGACGATATGAAGTATATCAACGAGCGCTGGATGCCATATAGCAGAACTCGTTGGCTTCGCTCACTCGCTCTGCTATATGGTATCCAGTGCGAGTTGATTACTTCATATCATCTACAAAGCATGCTATAAAATTTTTATCTCATGTTTGGGTCGATTTGTACATTTCAATACACAAAACAATAATAAGAACGACATTTACAGAAAGTTTTACTCATCCTCAACAATTACCGATGAAATAGGAAGAGTACCGATACCACCGGAGGAGTGCCGATACCACCGGAATAGTGCCGTTACCACCGGCAGAGTACCGATACATCATGTCGCGGCACTGTAGTTTTTTGGTCTATGATACGGTATTCATACAAGCCTATTATAGTACTAAAATCCACCCAAACATGAGATAAATATTTATATGTCTATGTCATATTTCCATATGGGTTTTATGAACGAGTCCCGATGCCATATGATGAATGGCTGAGCGTAGCGAGGAGTGCATGATATGACATGTGCACTAATTCATAAAACCAAACACAACCATTTTAGAAGTTAATTTTTGTACCTACAAATGACACAATAAATTTTGACAGGTATTCATTTTTTTGTTTTCTATGCAATCATCAATGAATTTTAATTGATATCAATATTTATTTACATGCTTTGATTATAGTATCGCAAATGGTTTAGTAGCAGTAGCAGCTAGGCATTTGACAATATATATTTTAATTTTAACAAAGACTTTTACTTATTCGTTCTACAGAGTTCCATTTGCATATATCTCCTCAAGAGCCTTCACATACTCTGATACGCAAAAAACATAGAAAATGACTAAACCCACCTGCAAATAAATGATTATGTAGAGACACAGGCAGCTAGGCCTTGGTGTCAGTAAATTTATTGTCAACACCAAATAATTGCCATTGGTCATGTCAACATTGGTCAAAATATGATCATTTAATACACATTACTCTTTTTTAAGAACACATAAGTTAGCTTAGCCTTGAAACTTTAGAACTAACATGATCAAAATATGTCTATGGTATCAGTTATTTGTCTGGCTTTCAGCTTACGAAGAATCTAAATCTGAAACAAAAGGACGAGACGTTTAGTTCTGTTAGTCTTGAATAGGGCAGTAACATAGGTGAAGCGTTAGTGTACTTGCATACACTGGGGTGACCTCCTGGGACGCTTGCATTCTCAAACTTAAAATGAATTTGATGTGGGCCGACCTCAGGATCTCTGAGACCACAAATCTTCCAATAGACCTATAGCAGATGACTACATGGTCTTCAAAATGTCATGTCAGTTGTCTAATATCCATATGTGAAACATGTTCATTTTTCAGCTGTGGGATCATAATTTTCCTGACATTGTGGTTTGTCATTTTTCATCTGTTTTTTTTCCTCTTTGATACCTGCCCCAAACATCATGTCTTTCATCGTGTTGTTTTACAGTTGACACCAAGAGGTGACTGTTTGCACAATACACATTTGCATAAATCCTTCATGCCTCTGTTGATAGCAAGATACAGGGGCGAGTCAGGAGTATACGTGGCAGCTGGGCCTTCGGCTTCAAAGCGTTCAGGCAATAAGAAGGGATCCCCGGGATCATTATGATCCTTTGATGTGTCCTACATGTTGGGTATGATGATCCGTATATTACGAGTATCGACTCCTTGCTTGAGACTGGGTTCACGCACATCGCACTCAATGTTAATGTCATCGTCATCCGAGATACATTCGGTTAACCCTTTCGCCCTTAAACCGGCCAAAACCGGCTGGTGGTCAAATGTCGTCTGCTTCAGCGTTTTCAACTGATTTCAACAGCAATGAAAAACAATTTGACTGAGAATTGAAGATGAGACTTGTCAAGAAAACATGACCCAGGTCAACAGCTTTCCTCGGCATGGGTTGGGCACTTAGTGCCCAAACCATGCCGAGGAAAGCTGTTGACTCAGTTTTAATTCAAGGGGGAAAGGGTAAACCACCCCATCTGTTACCCGGTGATCTTTACAACCCCTCGCGTCAAAATGACGGGCAACGTCGTACCACATCGTTCTCGGCAACTGACGGGATTGTTCTTTCCAAGAACACCTAAAGGTGCCATGCAAAAGTTAAATTTCATTGTCTGTGAGATGGCGCGTTTTGCTTGGTTGGTTTCCGTTACCTTGGACCTTCTGTTCCGTTTTTCCAGGATTTAAGTGCTTTTTGATATTTCAGAAAATTCTGCCGGATCACCACGCCGATTGCATAAATAAATTCGATCATGTAAATAACTTTTAATTCTTGCAAATATACGCTGCAAGGAGCTTGGTTAGGAATTTCCGTGCACACCCTTCATTTGCACAGTACCCACAGCCTGCCATAAAGTCGTTCTCTTTCACCATGTGAATCTCATTTGGAGGCCAATTTTAGCATTCGTGTAAAAATGACCACATGAGGCCCACGTCACGTGCTCCAGCCCGGACATTTTTATTAGTCTGAGAATCTATGATATCGTTTCCAGTTGATTCCAAATTGACAAGGCTGCCTGTGGTCGTGAAACAGCATCAAGGTAAACTTCCTCCTCCCTTAGTGCCTGTAAAATGTCCAAAACACTGGAAAAGGCCTTTCTTTTCCAGCACGCGACATCATGGCTAGACAGTATCAGCATGATACCGTTCGACCTCCCTTAGTTTCTGATACTGCCACTAGGGACACAGTATACCACATTTACTCTGTATGTTACCTTTTATGTTTTACGGCACTTCTGAAGGAGACTTTGAAATTATTAAATCAGTGGAGGAATATATGTCAAAATGTCTCATTATCCGAGGAAATTCTTTATCATTTGGTAAATGTTTAGACTATCATACCTGTAGCATCTCATCACACTAAAGCAACAAATCCATAGTATTGTAAGTTACGTACCCCCATTTTTTCAATTTGTATTAATGGTTGCAGGGGAGGAAGATGACAATTTTTGTAATTTCTTTTTTTGTTGTTGTTGTTGTTGTTGTTGTTGTTTTTTTTTTGTTTTTTGTTTTTTTTTGTTTGTTTTTGGTTTGTTTGTTTGTTTGTTTGTTTTTTTTTTGTTTTATTTTGTTTTTGTTTTGTTTACCTGTGTTAAATATTTTCCTCAGTCTCGTCTCTTGTGTGTACACGTATTTGTATATCTGTTGTGTTGTATCTTATTTGGCAGAACGCTTTTCATGTATTAAGGTATAGCCAATAAGTTTCATTTCATGGTGACCTTACACAAATCAAAATTTATACATATGTCATATATCATCGTTTTACATGTGTAGTATTACGTGTGTTGCGTGTTAGGTGTCAACTATAACATAAAAGGTGATGTGTATTACATGTATAGGAACATGGACTTTGCAACTTTTCAAAGCTGTCACAAACCTTTTCATAATAATCAGGCCCGTATTCAAAGAAGAGGAAGAAGTCAAGGACAAAAAAAATCACAAAAAAACCAGGAACTTTAGGTATGTGGATACAAAAGACATTGTTCAAATTTGCTACAGGCTTTTTCTAATGGCACTGATCCATTACACATAGCGCTTAAAGCATCATTTCGAGATATAACCAGAATCAATGGATAATTGGCTCTTCCTAATTCTGAACAGACATTTCCATAAACTTTTTGTGAAATTGTGTATGCTTGCACAACAACTATTTGGAAACCAGATTCTAATAAGTAAAATTGGATCAAAATGTTTTGCCGGATTCCTTTCAAACGCAAAATTATTGATTCACTGAACACTCACTCCCTTTTCAAATTGACATTTGTTCGTAACATGATTCCCAAGGAAAACTTTTTTTAAGCGATCTGTCAAATGGCGACAGCGGCAATGTGGTTTCAAATCGTGACGTCATGTAGGCAGTCCTTCGGGCCCCGTAACCTCAGGCCTGGCAACAACAGTTGCGTTGTCTTGCTTCGGTGGGGGCGGCCTACGGCAGCTTATGGTCAATGGATAGATGGCGGGTTTGGTCTTCTGCCCCCTACTCCCCTATCCCGTTTTTAGGGAGAGTGTTATATTGTTTTGACTCCTATCTGTATACATTATTCAGTTGGCTTGTTAGACCTGTCTGTACGCTTTACGTAGTTAGCTTGTCATTATTTTGTAATTATTCTTTCAATGAGTTCATTTCTCTTTCCAACCTGATTTGTGAATCGGTATTTTGTATGTTTTGTCATGTGTCCACGTTTATGCTTAATGCTTTTCGGTGTATTTATTTGTACTTCTATTCCCTCATCCTTGGGTTTCCAGCATATAATAATAAATTTATAGTTTGTATATGCGTATTGTTAATTAAAGTGCCTTTTTCACGCCTGTCTTTGATGTGCAGGACCACTGGGGTAATACATCGCGACACGGCCTTTGAACGGACATTCAAACGATTCCCGCTGCTCCTGAACATTTATTAAAGTCTTCCATCACTTGAACGCAAAACAAGCAAGGTAACTAAAAAGTATACCACCAAGGCTGTGATATGTTTGCATGTTCGCATCATTTTCCTGCCCACCAACAGACTTTCGGCATGCCGCCTGATTTCGCGCCGCCGGCGGGATACCACTCTCATTATGCCATGGGCGGTTGCTACCTGTGGCCACATGACAGACTGTTAAGTATGATTGACGTGCGGCATTGTTCCGCTAGGCGGTTGAAAACCAAAAGAATGACACATGGACGCTCAGATGTGCACATGCCTGTGTGTTTTTTTTCGTTTTTCTCATATTTCTACTTTAATTGGGAGCTTGAAATTTTGCCACCTTATAGAAAGGACATTTATCTTGTAAAAACCGTTAAAATCTCAAAATCGCCCATGCAAAGGTTTTTGGTGTCTTACCTGTCCTTATTTACTAATGACTTTCATTCTTTTGTGACTTGCCCTACAAATTTTGCTGTTAGCATCCAAAGATTACTAGAAAATTTGGCTACATTAATTTTACAGATTTTAGAATTGCTTGTTTTGCTACTGAATTTTATCTCTTGGCATCATTCTGTCTTAATATTCACTCCAACTTCAGACATGTGTAGGCTTACATGTTTTCTGTCAGGTTAAACCCCCAGGGGCTATCGGTAGCAAGCAGCGGCCGACGACAGTTACAACGTTGTGTATTTGTACTCAAAATCGGGTTGAGAAAAATATGTTTTAATAACATGTTTTTGACTTAAATGCTAATGACTTTCATCTTTTTCTGACATGCCTAAGTACACATTTACTCAATATAAAAAATACTCAATGTTGACAGTATTTATTCAAATGTCACAAACCTGACCCATTACGTTCAAACATTGACTCAGGGTTAGCACTGAAATAGAGCGTTATTGTTTGAGACTTGCAAAATGGGGAGTAGGTGTCATCATGGGGTTTGTTTCACATTTATGGTGCAGAATGTCCATTGCTGCAGTACTTGTCAGGATTTTCCTCGGTTTGTGCAGGTGGTCCAGCTGCAACTGTGAATTTTACAATCACGGGGGCTGAAAATAATGCCCGAATTTGTTTCTACTTCACTTATACACTGGCAGGTGGTTTAACTAAGATAAGCTATCCAGTAAGAATGGGTACATACCGGTTCAGGAGTACGTCAAACTGTCCTTATCTGAACTTGCACTATGCAAATTTAGTGATTATGTTTGGTTTGACAGGTATTTTTCTTTCATAATGAAGCTCTGCATTAATAAGCAAGACTTCACGTACTTAGCTTATTTGTCATTCACCACGTTCATATTTATTAATTATTATGTGGGTTGTCTTTGCTGAATATTTAACTTGGACAACGAGCTACTACTCACAGAGACACGTACGGTTATAGGCTTCAAAACATGTTCTGAGTAGTTACCCGCTGAAGACCCTTTAATTTATTCGGGCTTATACAGCCTATGTCAAAATTCTACAGGCAATATGGACAATAGCACTTGAATATGTATATAGGTTAGACAGTGACAGGTTAGCTTATGGAGAATAAAGAGTTCGGACTAAGGAATAGGTTAATGACTACAAGGAAGTGATTTTTGGCAAAAAGACACAAATAAAATATATACCTACACGCTTACATGCGTCCCGATTTACATTTATCTTTTGTTCATATGTGTATTTGTATTTATATTCATATCTTTGTAATGATTTCAAGTCAGACAAGCATTAAACAAAATCGTTTGAGTTGTAATGATTTCAAATTCACAAAACAAATCATACAGTAAATGACACAGATGTTACACGAAAACTTGTGCAAGCATACGACGTTGCAGAAATGCACTCCATTGTCGTTTGATCCCTGGACTGTTTACATAGGCATTATAAAAAAAACCCCAGCACATGGCGATGCATACATTTACTTAAAAAAGTGCCGACCCATATGTTTCACAGGGATCGCAAAGCAGGCCAAGCCAATATTAATAAATCCTTGGCACAGATATTGGGGTATACGCCCCTTCCTAATACTTTCTACCTAATAATCAAGATCTAGAACAAACAAATAACTCGGATAAAATCACCATGCACTATCAGAGTAGCAGGAACTCTTCCCACTTGCTTTCAGGGCCCAGAACTGAACATGAGTCGCAGCCCACCGTACACCGAGCAAAACACAATCATGTAATTAATCATCGATGCATCCCTAAAATGTTTACATTGTTGTATATCTACAAAACTTTAAGTTTTGCATGTCAATCTATATCCAAGTATGTGCATTTTTTTTTTCATGGGGGAAAGACTGTCTCCGAGCAACCAATGGCTAACAATGCCCTCTCATTTTCAACAGAATCGCCTCAAATTGGAAGTAATTAACCATATTGAAAATAACTATCAAATTTAGGGAAATATCCTGTATCTTATTTATCTGTTTAATTCTCTAAGTGATAAAATTCAGAACAAGTGGCTGCTTTGGGGTGTTATCATGACGACGTTATCTTTACACTGCATAAAATGTATACTTTTATGGAAGGTTTTTGTCATATAACCACTACATTTTTTTTTGTGGAAAAGGTACACCTTTAGTGGGCAAGCCGACTTTTTTACGCATTATTCAAGAAATGCAATTTTTTTCTAATAACGAACTAAAATTCAATACACGTAGCATAGCGGAAATATCAATTGGTTGCATCCCAAATGGTTCACACCCAGTCTGATTAGTAATTGTTGCCGCATAGTTGATCATTTGTCTCATTTCACGCAACAGGGGATCTGTCAGTCAATACGAGCATTGGAAATTACATCCTGAATTCAACACAAAAAGTTTTCATTGTTATCATGAATATTCCGCAAAATCAGCACTCAGCTCATGTCAAATGGTTGTACTGACGAATCTGCCATAAATTACCATCAGAGCTATCGACTCACATTATCCCACTGCAAATGGAATTAGCTTTCTCGGTATGCTGTAACCTGATACAAAAACGTCCAAACGTAGTCAACTATTTTGGTTTTATCAATAATGATAATAATAATAATAATAATAATAATAATAATAATAATAATAATAATAATAATAATAATAATAATAATAATAATAATAATAATAATAATTAAGTAACTAAGTAAGTAAATAAATAAATAAATAAATAAATAAATAAATAAATAAATAAATAAATAAATAAATAAATAAAAATATTCGAAAACTTACACTACCTTGATAATGGTCCCGTCAGTATGCTATCAAGCATGTGTTGTGGTGTTGTGGCTCTCATTAATCGGTTGAACATACATGCATATGAGGTTACATATATACATATATATATATATATATATATATATATATATATATATATATGTATAATGAAAGTTTGCCTTTAGTAATATTTGACAACATGCTAGAAATAATAATGACTGTTGACTCAATCTCAACCTCATTTCCTAATTAAGGAGAAATGGCTAAGTTTACGACAAAATTGTCCAAATCGGACTTTTAGATAAGGATACATAAAATGACATTGAGCTTAATGGCAGTTTCATAGGTTGCCAGTAGAAAAAAAAGTGGATTGATTCTGGAGTGTAGTCATGACATAAAAAGCCCATTATTCTTTCTGTGTAAGCGTGACATTTAGCTTTATGGCAATGTCAGAGGTTTCTAGTAAAAAGGTGGTTTGATTTTAGCGTACTGTCATGATATATAAGGCCCTCTATGCCTATAATATGATCTATGTAAACGTGACATTTAGTTTTCTGGCAATTTCAGAGACTGCCAGTAAAAAGCGGATTTATTCTAGAATGTATTGATAACATACAAGCCCCCCTATGGCTATACTGCTTTCTATGTGAAGGACATGGTAAGTCCCTAAGAATTGTTTTGTTCATTGAAGTCGAGTAATAGGGCGTTGTGTGTTGCGTCAGGGACAACGTTGAACTAATGTCCGAAACATTCCCTGGCAAGATACAATTGCAAAAGTAATCGGGGAAACTGCATTTCTCGACTATTTTTATGCGTTTAGTAAAGAAATATTTTGGAACGGTCATTAAGATGGATAGACAAATTTTTCAGCTTTCAATAAGACTGTACATTTTCATTTCAACGATGCAATATTCCTTTAATACCTGTTTTTATGAGTGTCAGTGAGCATGTGTTGTACATACAGGTGCTATAGATATAAACCATTGCTATTGTTGTTGTAATTATTATAAGTATTGATAATATCGTTATATACTGCCATTAGTATCATTATTAACGCCATTATCATTATTATAACCATCAGTAGAATCATAATTGCCATCATCATAATCACTCGTTTTTATCATTATTATAGAACTTGGTAAAATGCTCATTCTTTAGTCTGGTCAACGCCCCACCTACAATTTTCCATATTTGAAACAGACAACGTGCATGTCACAAACGCTTCCTTGTACAGTAAGTAATACAAACTAAAAAACCAAACAAAAACAAAAAACAACCCCCCAAAAAAACACCAAACCCCCAAAACAAAGAAAAACCAAAAAAAAAACAAGAAAAACTAAAACAGAAAAAACAAAAAACCTCAAAACAACCCTGCCCCCCCTTCAAAAAAAAAAAAACAACAACAAAAAACAAAACAAAAACAAAAACAAAACAACAAAACGAAAACAAACAATGACAAAAACAAAGAACACAAAACAAAAAACAAAAAACGATAATAAATAAAAAAAAAATAAAAAAAACCAAGCAAATACAAACAAACAATTTGTTTCTGGCTTCTACTTGCAACATATTTTTTTCGCAGTATCACTTGTGTGGACGATGTTGCAAGAACGACAATTATCTTTCTCCTGACTTGCAATTTTTTTAAATAATCAATAGGGCATAGATAGTTTGGCATTTTGAACATTTTACAGGCAGTAGACTCGGCTCTTGTCGTCACGCCCTAAGCCTCACTGCTTTTATTTTGAAACTGGTGGACATTCCAGATACAAGCGGCTGGAATAAAAACTGCTTCTACTGATGCTTCAGAATCCGATTTTTATATGTCTTCAAAACCTGGGACAGGAGCCAATATGTCTGCATTAAAAGCAATACAAGTTATATTTTTAACAACACATTTGCATTGCTACACACAAACACACACATATATATACATATATATATATATATATATATGAAGTGCACATCCCGCAAGTGCACGTCATTTCATATTCGAACGTTCTGTGGGTCTAGAGTACAAAGAATTTTGTGTTTATCTTGGCATCTGGATAGAGCCTTTGATACGTATTATACACACACACACACACACACATACATATATATATATATCTGTGCTCAAAAATCCCTCCCCCCCCTTATCACTTTTGTTTCCATAGAAAGGGTTTTTTTTGTCTGACTTGCTTCGGTATCTATTTGGTCCGCTATAATATTTTCCAAGGTCCCTTACTTTGTTGTTCAAAGTTAGATAAATTGAAAAAAATAGACTGAGTCTCTTGTAATGCTTATTCAATTATTACTTAAATTTCAGTGCCCTGTACTATGGATGGTTAAGCAAAATTACAGGTCGCTAATATTCCTTGCACACAATTAATTGACATGAATTGGACGAATATAGTATTTATGCATGAGCTGCATGTTCACTGATATACCAATATACTTAGGGGATCTATTGCACTTCTGCAGAAAGAACATGTCCATGGCATACTTTCATTATTCCACTGAGTAAAATGAAGTAAATGCTGCAAAACTAACGGCCCTTCAAGGTTGGTATTGTGGGCCTTTATGGTCACCAGCAAATACCATTACGGGAAAACAATTTTGAAAATCTTGATGAACTCTATTTGGCATGTATTGACGCATCACTTGGAAGCTGACGTCTACAAAGTGAATTGAAATTGAGCATTTTAAAGTCAGTGTTGTCGATTGACGTCGGCCAAGTGGAGGAACAGTGACGGGAGCGATAAAATGACAGCAATAATAATCAATGCTCTCCTTACATTCGAAGCAGATTATTGTCAAAGACCAATTAATCCAACAATTCTAACAGTTTTATAAGAACCGTACGTACGTCGACGAAAATTCAGCGGTAGGTTAAATAATAAACGATACGTTCTGGTTCTCCGTTTACCGTTTTGCGCAGTGTTCCTATACCTAGTTGATAGTTAATTAGTACAGAAAAACATGATCCATATTCATAAATTCCATACCCAACAATGACAGCAAAGAGATTCCAGATTTGCCAAAGCATCAACATTTATCTTCCAATACCAATGTGAAGAAACAAATTTCGATCCTGATTTGAGATAGGCAATCACCCATAAAAGACAACTGGTGGTTTTAAACCTGTCCGTCCTCTCAACCTTTGAAATATTCTTCATTAACTACAGACATCAGTGTTTCCAAAATGTATAGGCCTAACCACCAAAAACACAAATTTCATTACTTTTGCCAAAAATGAAAAGAGACCTGGTAGGCCTATCTATTTTTAGTTCTCCCGACTTGTCAGTCAGCTACGTTTACAGCAAAAGAGTAAAGTAGGCCTTATTCGTTTTTGTGATATTTATGAATCTGGAACATTATAAACACACTCTACCTCCACTATAACTATGAGTCGGAGAAAAAAGCCCACAGCACAACATAGCCAATGAAGTATCTATCAAATAGTACAGAAAAACAGAATCCATATTCATAAATTCCAAGCCCAACAATGACAGCAAAGAGATTCCAGATTTGCCAAAGCATCAATATTTATCTTCCAATACCAATGTGTAAAATATACTTGGATTTCTTGAAATGGGAAGCCTACTTTCCTCTTTCTTCTCCGTATCTGTCTGTTTGTGTGTCTGTCTGTCTGTCTGTCTCTGTGTCAAAATAGCAAAATACCAGGAGGACTACAAATGAAGCGGCTCACTGTAATGTGTAGTTGAAAAGTTGAAGGTATAAATGTCTGACCAATGGCTTAGTTTTGGTAATGGTGCTATCTTTAGAATTCATTTGGTATAGCCTTAATCAAGGTAGGTTACAGCAGTAAGCTATCATATAATTATTCCCGAATCTGTGAAGGAAATAATAATGATGATGATGATGATGATGATGATGATGATGATGATGATGATGATGATGATGATGATGATGATGATGATGATGATAATAAAAATAATAATAACCTCTGATGCAAATGTCCATAAAAAATATTCCTGAAATTATTTTAGATTAACACAACTTTTGGTCTACGTGATTGTATATTCATGTATTTTGCACTGCGTGTTGTGGTACGAATATATAATTATAATATATATGTTATTTATCTATATCTGTGTGTATATATGTATACGTGTAAACTAACTCGGCTTGGTTTCTAACTGGCTGAAAACCCACGGCATGCTACCTTTCCACCATAGACCGAGAAGACGGTTCGATGCTACCTTTTTGCAATAGAGTATGCAGCATTTGGTAAATTGTTTTTTCTTTTGTGTGTTTTTGGTTGTTTGTTTTGTTTTGTTTTGTTTGGTTTGGTTTTTTGTTTGGTTTTGTTTTTGAGGGGGGGGGGGTAATTCTTCTAAGGAATCAAAATAGGCACGGTTTATCTGACTTACGTTATATTCAGACACACATGATACCCATACAATGGATTTTGCTCTTCCAACTCCAAGGTACACAATATACAGAGGCGACATTTAGTTTTGTTTCCTTCAAATCGAAAATGTATTGACTTGAGGAGATAGAACTATTATTGTATAGGATTACATACAAATAAATAAAAAGCTTTGATGCATTTTCCCAAAAGCTGATTATGGACCAAGTTATTACAGTATGTCCTTGGGTCAGCATTTCAAAAATACTGCGACGGTTACATGTATTTTACGCGCTTGTTCATGGGAAGCAAGTGTTAGAAGACAGGTTGTCACTGTAATAATCAAATGCATTTGGCGTGGACACTTTTAAAGCCAACTTATCTGGTTGCTAGGAATACACAGAGTAGTTGATAATGAAGTCCCGGTCACACACATGGCTTCCATAGGACACGATATGTCTGAAAACTAGGACAGCTATAACAACTCATGTATCTGCAGTACGTGACATAACAGCTAGCATAAACAAAAATACCCATGCACATCCCTTTTGTGGTAAAAGGACAAAAGTAACAAACAATACCTGCAAGTTCAAGGTCAATTTTCAACTTAAGATATACCATATTAAAGGGAAGAAGCCTTTGCCACTTACAATCCCGTGCGTGATATTATAATAACGCGTCCATGCCAAATTTTAATGTTGGCGACACGCGAGGACATTTTAACAATTGGATTGTTTTCTTCACAAGAGTCACATCATGGAAGGAACATTTTTTTTAAAGACGGGGGAAAACACACACACACACACACACACACACACACACACTGCAGTTAAACATGTGAGTCGTAGTCATGGCAATACGTACAATAATACGAATTGTAATAGCAATTCCGCAGTCAAATCCCACAATACAAAGGCCAAAATGCATCGAAAAAAGCTGTTGATTGAGTCCAGGAATTAGCGCTTTCAGTGTTAATTATAAATTGAAATTGTAGTTTGTTACACTTAAGAATCTTGAACATTTAAAAGATAAAAAAAAAAATTGTGTCGTGAAGGCATTTAGGTCCAATAGTTAAACAAGTTTATTAATAACTAAGAGAGAAAGTATCCTCAGTATCAAATACACCAGTGATTATTAATGTTGCCAAGCACCTAGCCTGTGATTTGGAATAAATTTCAAAGAGAAATCAGTGATATTTTATTAAAAAAACATGGACCCCAGTGTAAGCAAACATTCAGTATATAGCTTTCATTCTTATTCCCATTTTTTTTTTTTGGCAAAAAACTCAAGTGAAGTTGTCAATTGGGTATAGCAATAGAAATCATGTTCCACGTTTATATCTACTACATATGGAAACATAGTCTTACGGAATCCGATAATGACAACAGCACACTATGAGGCCTTCTTGTTAATGTTCAAAACATGTACATGTATAAAAATATGTATTACGGAGCTTAACCAGTGCCTTATTTTTGTAGGGGACCCACAAAATTTGCAGTATGTTGTGCAGTCGTGTCGTTTGCTTTGGCGACAGGTCCTGCTCAGCTTGGATGAAAATAAAGACCACCTCCCCGTCCTGTCTGTAAAAGACGTGTTCTGATGGATACTTTAGTGGCACTCTGTGTTTATTCGCCTGTCATTGCCAAAACGCCATTTTGGAGCTGGACATCGCCTTATAGGTTCCGTGTATAAGCAATCAATAGAAAAGGGAAGGTTACTGATGAAAGTCTCCATGTGCCTCTTGAAAAATCTGCCCTTGTATCACAAGCCAAACCCATGTACACAGGAATACCTGCTGGCAATAATACAAGAACCACAACATTTAAATAGAGTGCACATACTCTATTGAAATAAGGCCAGCTAAATGTATGCAATATGGAACGGTGAAGTACTAATATTGAGAGACTATTCGCATACTCACAAGGAGACTGTCAAGCCGAAAGCAAAGAAGAAAAAGAAGTCCCTTGTGGTCTTCAGAAATCAGAATCGTCTGTAGAGTACATACAGCCACAAGTGAATGTCGGTTCGACCAGCAGACGAGGTGCGACCCTGACACTTGACACTAATAACAAAATTTCTCAGTCGAATCAAACTTAGACCTTGTAGCACACTCTCTCTCAAGCAGAAAGTGTTTTTAAGTACGTAGGATGAAAATTTAGCCTCAGCAAACATCTATGCTACCGTGCTCACGGCTGCGCTATGGGGCAATTGCTTGGACATCCATGAAAGTGGCCACCTCTGAACCACTTAGCAAATGCTTATAGCTACCGTTCTGGCCGCTTGTGCTCAACTAGGACGCATATAATGGTTTAAGCTACTTAACGCGTGTACTGATCAGATGGAGACTCGTAAACAACTGGCGATCTCATGAAAAATTAAGAATATATGGGCCTTTAGAGTCACATCAGCTGTCTACAACAGCATGAACAATGACCGTGTCATTTTACAAGGTTACTGAATATTTAGAAAGGGGGTTCAAAGTGACCGGTTTTATCAATCCCTCGATGCAAGATTCCAGAGCAACTTCCCATATGTCTTTTTAGTGCAGAGATGTCTCTAACCACCAATTACGCCCTGCAGGGTTCCTGTAACGGTACACGAAAAGTTGGTGGTGGGCAAAGTATGTTGGTAAGTTAGCCTAAATAAATATGTCTTATTTCTGCCAGGTTGGCGGTACGCCCCGCACAAGCAAGAAATTGTCTGATGAATTTGATGTCCGGGCCATAACAAACTGCAAATCGCATTAAAGAGAGGGAAAACAAGCAATGTTTGGCGGTATATATATCAACATTACCCCTATACCTTCCTCCCAGGTAAGCTTAGTTCCAGGTCTGCCCTTCCTATAAACGTATCATCCAATATGGTCATTAGAATGGAGCGAAAACAGTCGCCACTTCTAATATGCCAAAGTAATTAATGTTTTTCCCAATATATAACAGACTCGTGTGGGATACGAAAGTTTATGCAGAGTCTCTGCCAGACACCTCTAACTGATCGTGTTCTGTTGGATAAGCATCAGCTTGCATTGTCACGACTTCTTTTGAGTGATGAAGAAGACAGACAGTGCACTTCAGCCAGCCACTCATGCCACAGAGAGATGCCTCCTTAGGTGAACAAGCTTCGTACTCAACAGCACTTGCGATATGAAGAGATATATTACGTTTCGCAGGCACTCTATAAACCCTATACGTCGCTATGAAGAATTTCTATGAAATATGCGAGAATTAAACGGTAGAAAATGAGAACAAAAACTAAGCATAGGGTAGTAGTACGGGAGATAGTCATGTGATATATAGCAGACAATTTCATTATCAAGTAGAAACGAGACAAATTGGTCGCAACTACAAATAGCACAAATCGGTTTCTCATTCTTTTCCCCTTGGGGTGGTGGTGGTTTGTACGGAGGCCTTTAAAGACCACAAAATATTTTGGAAGTCGAAATTTAGAGAAAAATAGTCGAAATTTTGAGTTTTATTTTTTATTTTTTTGTGGCCCTTATAGGCTTCCGTGTGTTTGTTTGTTTGCAATAAGAACTGCCTGTCTAGGATCTAAAATGATGTGCTTCGATATACATTCTAATGCATATAGAAAGGCAATGTTTATTAAGTTGCCTGATTTGTTTATCTAAATAATGATAATGATAACAATGATGATGATGATGATGATGATGATGATGATGATGATGATGATGATGATGATGATGATGATGATGATGATGACGTTTCTGTGTTTATCTTCGATAACTATATTATTGTTCATATTTTGGGTATCACGGGCATTATCGCGCATTTATATACTTCAATATAGGTAGACTCTATGAATAAATGTGCCCTTTAAAAGTCTTAAAATCGATCCAGTAGTATAATAACATAAATAAAACAGTTACAGCTCGTGTGAAATAGCTTGAAATGCGAACATAGGGTAAAAAGTAAATAAATAAAATGGAATTGCTCTCACAATCCTGCGTTAAACCTTTGGTGCAGACGACATTATATTTATTTATTTATTTATTTATTTATTTATTTATTTATTTATTTATTTATTTATTTATTTATTTATTTATTTATTTATTTATTTATTTATTTATTTATTTATTTATTTATTTATTTATTTATTTATTTATTTATTTATTTATTTATTTATTTATTTATTTATTTATTTATTTATTTATTTATTTATTTATTTATTTATTTATTTATTTATTTATTTATTCACTGCCTGACTGACTGAATGATTGATGGATTATTGATTGATTGATTCATTGATTTATGTCAGCTGTTTGATCCACGTTTCCAACGTGAATGGACGTCATTGATTGGTTATTGATTGATTGATTGATCTATGTAAGCTGTTTGATCAACGTTTTCAACGCAAATGGACGACACTGCTAGGGAATCTAAACATGCAATACAGTCAGGTGCGAACATAAGAAGGGTAATGCATACTTGCATGCTTTTGAGTTACAAACCCTTCTAACGTGTGGAATAAATGTATTTCATTTCCACTTATTCCTAAAATAGCACATCTCAAAATATGCACCGCCTTTTTTTTTTCTTTTTTTCTTTTCCCAGTAACTGGAGCGAATCTATCGGTTTTGTTGCAGGCACGACTCGCATACGGTATCAACATAGTCAAGAATGAAAAGAACTCTGAGTTGTACAACTGTGACAGTGCTTTGATCCTGTGTAATCGTTTTGATAATCTAGTTTTGCTGGCAATTTTCTTTCTGGTGTTGCTCGTGTGAATATTTCACTTTAAAGTTTCATCGGTTTGCACGCGTATCAAAATCTTCCATGGGTGGATCTCTTGACAGTTCATTTTACCACTAGGATGACACTTTGCAGGGTTTTGTTGGATTTCAATTAGAAGATTGTCCACAGTTTAGGATGGTGAGGCTAATTTAATCTGGCATTGAGCAAAAATGTGTGCCTGTTTAATGATTGTTTTTTTTTTCTTGTCTTCTGGCCACGACTTCAGCCATGTTGAAATTCATGGGACCCAGGTATATATAGGACTAATAAAGGTACAATTGTACTGAAACATCAAGGCAAGATATGGATTGTTATTAGCAACAGAAACCACTTATCAGAGATGACTTCCCACTTGTCCTTACATGTAAATTAAGCTCCTGGGTTTCCGCGGATTATACAATATAGCTGCCGCACATGATAAAAGGGACAGTATCAAACATATAAATACATAAATAACATTGTTTCTTACACTAGTAGAACTCCAAAATTAATAAAGAGGAAAATATCTTAATTATATTTTCCATCGTACTAAATTTATATTAAAAGGTGTTGTCAAAATGCTTAAAAATAACAGAGTTTGAAAAATAAAATAAATGTGTGGGAAATTGACAGATGAAACCCTGGAGCCTTCTGCAGTATCATCCCCAGGTACTACTTCGCCCTGGCTCTTCAACGTCAACATGTACAGTTGCCGTGATTGGGTAAAACCATATCAGTGCGTAATATGTGACGTCAACAGCCATCGAATACAAATGCAAATGCACCAGACACACTAGTCAATTCTGTTGATGCAGTTTTCCAGTATTACAGTTGAATGCGAGTGAAATAAATGCGAGTGAAAAAAAACAAACAAACAAACATACAAAAAAACGGGTAAGTTACCACAGGACCTGCGGCGCAAAAATGTCTACCAAAGGAAAAAATAAATACGGCATAATAAGATTCGGCCTACATAGACTTGGGTCCCCTAAGTTTCAATAAGGCCAAGAATTCAAAGTGTTTCCTAAGTTATAGAAATTTTTAGTTGGAAAACTTCTTGTATCACAATTATGTGAAGGCCTAGAGGGACAAGGGTGCTACCTAAATTGTGTGTCACGGTAAGCTGCTGTTGATGACGTCTTCAGATCAGCAATTACTAAAATATACCTAGGCCTGTGACATTTTCTATGCTTGTTGGGAGTTCCTTAGTATAACGATGATCAAAAAGTGATACAAAGAGAACAACGCTACATAACTCATATCACATTATAATTGGTGGAATTTATCGTCAAAATGGTTCAGACATCACGCCTCATGCTGACTTTCTCTTTCTAGAATTTCCGAGTGATCAGTCATCGAAGCGCCGATCTAAAAGTCAATCCATTTGTCGTCTGCTTTAAATTGGTGATGTTGCATTGCAGCACGCACAATATTCATTTGCATTCAATATATCAACATCATATAATATTCGCCCCTCATCGTGGACAACACTGCTTGCATTTGGAATGTAGCAAACCAGATTGTTATTGGCGATTTTAATTAAAACTTTTTTTTCATACAATAAGACTACATTTCGCAAATATGGAATTTTAATACTGGTATTAAAAATAAATTAAAAAGTAACTTCCTGGAGGATTTGACATTGCAAAATGGTATCACTTTCCTGTAAGACAGGTTTATAACTCACTCGGTCACACCTTTAGAACTTACTGGGATCCATGAATCAACATTTTCGCGATCTAGTTGTTAATATCATTTTGGTGAAACACAATGCATTTTCTTCATTGCAGTATAAACTAAATGCTACAATACGCAGTCGGATTGCACGGAGTCCCGCAACACAACATATTCAAACTGCTTATGACAACGCACAATACAACCAGAAAACCCCAAAATTCTTTGATCAATATAAATCTAAGAAAATCTTTCTGGTAACACAGGTAACTTTATCTTGCGACAAAGGTACTTTTGTGTACTTCAGATTTATCCAAATAGAATAATCAGATACTTACTATTCATCTATATTCACCAGTTACGACCAAAATTAGGGGTATTGTTGCAGTGTGTAAAATGTAATATGTACCCACAAAATGTACGCTCATACGATTTTTAATTTGCCTTAAAGGAAGGCTCTCATGAGCCTTAAATACTAGTTTATTAACACAGAATTTAAACATATTTATTTTACCCGGATTGTCGACTGTTACAAAAATACTAAGTCAATGGCTCTGCAGACACAGACACAGACACAGACACACACACACACACACACACACACACACACACACACACTCATATGTACAAAACACACAAGACAAAACAAAACCTGAGGACAAATAAATTAGTGACAATACTACCATGATATTCATCTCGTACTAACTTAAGATGTAAACCGTCTTGCATCTATAATCTAGCTTTGGACATCATGAAAAATATCGAAGTTGTTGCTTGAAAAAAGATTGTCATTACCATGTGTCAGATAAGTAACCACAATATCAGCTGCTCTCAAAGTGAATAACTAGGCTTGGATTGACTCCCGGTGCCAAAATATTACATACCGTTCTCAATAAGGATATTCTATGGTAAGAAAAGAGGGGACATTGGTGGAACAAATGATATGTACTCTCATTAGATATGAGCAATTACATGCAGCCGACGGAAGAATATTTAACCTATGAAAATGAGAATTAAGACGACAACAATCCAAACGTAGTGTTGTATGTGTAGTAATAGGACATCTTTTGCCGTGTGAATTGCGACTTGGAACAAGATCAACCAACAAAAGAGAACTTTTTCGTTTAGATGTGAACTGAGTAAGTGAAGTAGATTACCTAAAATCATCTGGAGGTTCGTTTCAAAGTTTATTACTAGAGGGAATGAAAGAGTTACCAAGACGATTGGATGTAAACTTTATTTGTCTCAAACTCCGGCGGTTGCCAAGATGGAAGGTTGGCTGAACTGCATCAAATGGAACCAGATCCGAAAGATAAGCGGGGGTCAGCCTGTTGACCATTAAATTTTTTGTAAAATAGAATCAGGGTATACTATTGACGTCTTGTGGCCAAAGTTGGTCAACCCAATTCATTAAGAAGTAAATGACGAGGAGTACGCCTAAGTGTACCCAAACAAATGCCTGCCGCTTCATACTGAACAGATTCAAGTGAATTTGTCAGGTCCATCGTGCAATTATCGAATATAACGCATCCATGTTCCAGGAGAGGGCATACCGTGGGGTTTTTTTTTTGTTTTTGTTTTTGTTTTTATATATATAGTCAAGTTATAGTCTTACGCGATAATCTTTATCTAAGTCTGAAAAATAAAGTTAAGCGTTTCCTCGCTTTGTCAATGATTTTAGCAATGTGAGCATTCCATTTCAAATTGTGAGACAGGGTTATTCCCAGATGGGTATGATTGAAACCTTCCGGGATCAAAGTTTCACCAAGAAATAAAGGTGGGTGATCAGGTTTGTTGTGTTTAGCTAAAAACAAGAGGGATAGAGACTTGGTTGCATTAAATTTAACTTTCCACTGTTTGCCCAAAGCGAAAATTCTTTCAAGGTCAGTATTTATACGTCTACCAGAAGTGACAGGGTCAAATACCATCTCGAATATGCTGGTGTCATCAGCTAGTAATGTCACAAGAGATGCCAACAGTGATATGATTTATGAATTGAATTGTGTTTTATTGACTGCGCCACATATACAAAGTAGCAATTTGTCACACATAATACATACAGTACAAATTTATGTTATAAAGCAAACGTCACACACACAAAAAAAATCACACATGATACATACAGCACAAATTTATGTTATAAAGCAAACGTCACAGAAGCGACAAAAACAGATACATACAAAGGAATAAAGAAAAAAAAAAGAAAAAAAAATCTGCACATGATACACAAAACATAATAGATAAAGGCGCTCGGTATAAAGATACTATTGATTATATTGGCTATAGAGGTTTCTGCCGTATTGTAATGCATTCTTTCATATATGTCTCAAACATTATTATTAATTCCGTATCACTTAATTTCATAATAAATCTAAACATGTCTTGATCACTGAATGATGTTGGATGTACGAAAACGTCATGAATCTTTTTCCGAAATTTTTGCCTTGGTATATCGTATCGATTACGGGACATAACAAAATGGTATTCGTCTTCAATATGTTTACAAGGCGGACATATTCTTTGGTTTACAGGAACTTTGGCTGGTCTTCTGTGTCTACCCGTTTCTATATACAGATTGTGTGCACTTATACGTAATCTAGTAATATTTCTGCGAATCTCGAAATTTTTTATTACCTCTAAATATCTTTCAAATTTTAAGTCAGTTTTGAATAATTTGTAGGTTCTTAATTTGGAATCATCATTTTGCCGTAGAATTTCTTGTTGCCACTGATTTTGGAATTTTTCTTCTATTCTTTTCTTAAACATAGTGGAAGGAAAATCGCCGTAATAAATTTCATGATCGTCCCAAAGTTCCTGTAAGTCTATTGCATATAAAGTATCTTTTGCCGATTTTAGCCAGTGCGATTGATTTGTTTCAGACATCTCAACATGACACTTGTATGCATTGAAAAGTAACGAATTTTGATCCATATTCATAATTCGGAGCCAATTTTTACAGACACGTGTCATTACTTTGAGTGATAAAGGTGTTTTTCCCAGTTCACCAAATACAGCAATATTACTTGCTTTCCGATGTACACCAAGACAGTACTTCAAAAATCGTGTGTATAGTTTTTCAAAATCTGTTTTAAAATATCCTGCAATATTGTCTTGTGTCAAACTTTTGGAGGGTATAACAGTATAGGCTCCCCATATTTCCGATGCATACAGTAAAATTGGCATTACAACTTTATCAAACAAGGATAGGTAGAATTTCAAATTTGTGTCTCCCGGCATAAATATTCGCTTTAGTCTTGCTAAAGCTTTATTGGCCTTATCACATAACAACTTTATTGCACCATCAAAAGAACCTGTTGTAGATATTTGAATTCCAAGATATGTATATGTTTTAACAGTTTCCAGTGTGACGTCGCTTTATACAGACTTTCGTGTCAGTTTCTTACCTGACTTATTGAATATCATTACCTTCGTCTTGTTTCTATTAACATTTAGTTTCCAATCTTCACAATAAGCATTTAATATATTTAAACAATTTTGAAGCCCTCCTTCGGTTTCAGATACTAGAATAAGATCATCGGAAAACTAAGACCAGCAGAGGTTCAAAGTTACTGAAAGTATTGAGACATTTTGGTATCGTATTCTTCTTTTTTTTAAGGAAGATAAAAATTCAAATCTATTTGCGTTCTATAGGCAAAGTGTCCACCATTAGATGAAACCACGCAAAGATTACAACAGAAAGGAATGTTGTGCATTGAGGTCAATGGAACATCCATGGCAACTGTTAATGAATAGTGAACAGTATTGTTTGTGCAACTCTGCAGAAAAAGGCAACATAAACAACCTGCAATGCACCACACAGTAAAGTGTCACAACTTCTCTCGCCTGTCAGATTAGCACTCAGGCACGTGAACAAGCAATTGATTGACCCATTGTGTTTCCTGGAATTATTGCGTAAACACTCGCACAGCCTGGTTTTGATAAGAGTTCTGTTTTTCCCATTATACTTGAAGATTTACTCATGATGCCTGAAAATTCCTTTGAAGTTCCATGCACCCTGTACTTCCTGTGATTAAGACAAATTAATGTATTTTCCTCTACGAAATAAGGCAAACAGACACCATTCTGGCATATTTTCATATATAAAGTCATTTTTATAATAAAATTGTCACCCCAAATGTAATAATTCATGAGAGCCTTCCTTTAAGATGCAAAGGTTTTGTCCTTGGAGTGCTTTACGGGTTCAAGGGATTTATTCTTTGTAAGAATTTGTAAAGATAAATATATTTATGTATAGAAATCCCACCATTTCATCTCCTATGTTATGTGAAGTATCAATGCGGCAGGTAGGACATTTGCGCTTTTTTCATTTGGAATATGGGTGTGTTTCTGATTTCCTGGGACGGGATAATTGAGAATATAAATAAATACCTCTGCCATTTCACCTAACATAGGACAACATAGAAATTAAACAAATTAAAATTGTCCACCTTGTGACACCAGGGAGGTGCTCTATAGCACGTCCCTGGTGACACACACCAGCGGGACGGGGAAGGAGAGGGACCACGCGGCGATGGAGAACAAGATTACACGGGAACAAACATAAATATACAAGGAGCCGATTATTCTGAGTTTTGGCAGAAAGAGTAATTTGGACATGATTTAGGTCAAACTACGCAATACACTTGGCAGAGTTGGTATGGTTGGACTCATCGGAGCACCACTCTGGTTTATCATTTGGTTTCACACATGAAAAAGACATCATTGCTTCTTACACTTAAGCAAGTAAATTAAAGGTGAGATACCTGCCACGAGCAATCAACAAGAATAAGTACCTGCAATGATGAAGGACAAGGTAAACCCTGGTATTTTGCCATACTCCGCCCAACATATATAGTGATTTAGAAGGAGATATTTATATTCTTTGATTGGTGTACAGGAATGTGAAATTCTTCCAAAAGCAACAGATGCCGACTAAGGGTGAGAAAACAGGTACCTGACTGAGCTATATGTTGCTGAATTTACTGAAAGCAGGTAACGGTTTTCTCGTATGAATTGGATACTGACTTTGCGTTCAACCATAAGGTAGTTGATATCATTTCGAAATTGGCTTCACCAATGATGTCGATCACCAATATTGTTGCATGAATATATGACAGTGAACTAACGACCAGGTTCTTGTGAAACGCCCGTTTGTCACTTCCGTGTACTATTGAATCCATTCATTTAGGTATATATTACAAACACATGACGTCATCCGTCACGGAGAGACACGATGAAGCTGTCCTATAAATGAAAAGGTCCCATTGCCTTATGTTTTACCTATGAAAAATAAAAGGTTAGGTATTAATATAGAAACCCCTAAATTACATGCAATCACTATGGTTGCCTTATTGTAGATATGTTATAATGAGTGATGAGAATTACCGGCTGGCCAGGCCACACCAGCATGAAACTTATCTTTTTTTTTTCAACAATACGCTTACATTAATTATCTATATGAACAAGTAAAGCATTTTTAGTTGGCTCTCTGTCTGGCTGTCTGGCTGCTCTCGCTCTCTCTTTCTTTCTCTCTCTCTCTCTCTCTCTCTCTCTCTCTTTCTCCTGGAGCTAAAAACAATGCACCGTATGTTCCACCATTATGACAATAAGGAGATGACCTCAATATGCATGACTTTATTCCCTCTAACATAAAGTTGCGATTCAGGAATATTTCCCATGGGCTAACTGAGGAAGGATCTGACATTTGTCATGGTGTCTTAATCAAAAAGCTTCCTATTCATCTACATACTGTAAATAATCCGACTTTTCATGTACTCGTGCACAATGAGTAGTATATATTTCGAAAATATTCCCGCCCAGAAAGTGCTGATTCGAGTTCAATGTGACTTGCTGGTGAGTGTCTTGTCTATTAAAAACAAACATGACAACTGCGTGTGTTCGCCCAGGAACACGTTCTCTCTTGCACACACTAATGGCACATTATTCTGCATTTTAAGCCTAAAATATTGACAAATTTTTAAGATCTTTCCTTCCTTGTCACATTTATTTTCCCGATACTGGATGTCATGGCGACAATG
Source organism: Hermodice carunculata (assembly GCA_964020975.1). Taxonomy (NCBI): domain Eukaryota; kingdom Metazoa; phylum Annelida; class Polychaeta; order Eunicida; family Amphinomidae; genus Hermodice; species Hermodice carunculata. Next base: position 43,238,668 of record OZ026619.1, read on the forward strand.
CAGTGTCTCTGGCCTTCCCTGATGTATATTGAAATAATACGGCTAGATGTTGTCGCATACGGTTGAAACCTGTCATTTGTTTCGATCCGCCTTTGACCTCTAAGGCTAACAATGCATAGTGAACAAAAGGTTTGTGATCAGGAATACCCAACCGACGTTTCCTTGGCTGCGACCACTTATACAGTGCGGTATTTTTTAAAATTGTAAGGGGATGTCACTTAACCTATTTGTCGAACATCAACACGGCCGTGCTGAAGCCTTGCGCATGTTTTCTAAAATATAATGAGTGCGTGTTAAACCTTTTTTCGGGGGGGGGGGGGGATGAGATAAATCACCGATAGAACAACCATTAGTATCTCATGAAACTGGATACATATTGCCTCTGTGTGCGCTTGATATTTAGCTATTAAAAAGAGAGAGTGAATAAAATTATAAATGAGCATTGAAAAAACTTGTTTCATACAGGACGAACACGTATTACTGCATTACATTGTATTTTTGTAGCTAGCTCTTTGTTATTCCTTTTTATTTTTATTCGCTTTCTCCGAAGCTGATCCTTAAACCAGAAGCTAGTCCCTACTTGGATTTATTCGCTCAGTAAATGTTGCCTTCAGAAAAGTTAAATGATGGTCGTTCGCAATGACAAAATCAGTAAAACTTCTTTGTCTGGTCGAATTATCCAATCACACTGGAGCGCACATGATTTTCTATTGTGGAATAGGTCCGGGCTTGCGTTTTACTAAAGCAATGGGCTTGATGCGACCATTTAACTTGTAGGAAAGGCGCAAAAAGCAATCGGAGACAGATAGTCAGAGTGAGCGTGAGAGAGAGAGAGAGAGAGAGAGAGAGAGAGAGAGAGAGAGAGAGAGAGAGAGAGAGAGAGAGAGAGAGAGAGAGAGAGAGAGAGAGAGAGAGAGAGAGAGAGAGAGAGAGAGAGAGAGAGAGAGAGAGAGAGAGAGAGAGAGTTTTCAATGCATAAGAATACACGTGAATAGGGTGAGTGTTCAAATACCGATCTAGGCGGTTGGGACAAAACGCCCGTGCATCATGAAGGTTAATGAATTTTTGTTTTGGTGTCGTGTCTCATGCATGTTTAATCCTAAACTGGGGTGTGTAAAATAATGTGGCATCATTATTCTTTCTTGAAATGGCGCTGGGAAAAGGCAAACGTCGCATTGTGTGGGCACTGGAAAAAAAAAGACATTGATTGGACAATTAATGTTTGCGTTTTACTTCGGAAATATGACGGGCCGTCATGTGCACATCGGAAGTGATGAGGGAATTGTTTTTAAGAACTGTTTGATTGAGAGCCCTATGTTTGATGTATAGCCTGGCAGATTATGCCGCGTTACGTCAATCAGAACTAAAATCCTTTTTATGACAAAGATCTTGCTCTTCGGTGTTCCAAACATATCCGATTTATACATCTACATTTGGCGTAAAGCTGTATGCCACAGCATGTAGATGTTTGACTCTTTGTTCAATTGGTATCCTTTGTATTCACCATCGATCACCTATGCTTTTTCTTTATAAGGCTAAAAAAAATAGATTAATGCAGAAATAGTCGGTCTCAAATGCAAAAAGACAGACCTGGGAAGATGCAAGAGTTAGTGTTATTCTAACTCTTAAAGTGGCGATTTCCAGACTGATTAAAGTGCATTGCTCTGCACAGTTTGAGCACAACGTGCCCAAAGGGACTCCAGCAAATCTTTTGACCCAGTGAGACCGTTTTCATTGTCTAAAGCCGCCGAAGGTCAGACTAGGTATGCTGCCATTTGAATGAGTAGATTTTTCTTTCCGAGTTGTAGGGTAATTGCAATGATAAAAATTCAGTTAAATATGAATTTTGTCAAGACTAGCACCTCAAGGGTTAATTACCCCCCCCCCCCCATCCCACTAATAAATATAATGCAAGCAGTCAATGTATACGACCACAGCCAACACAGTTGAGCAAACACAAAAACAAAAAGTGTGGGACGCATTTTCTTGGGGTACTTTGGGGAGATATTTGAAGCACATACTACAGTGTTACATCCCGCCATCCTGAGACTTTAATCTTATCACACGCTCTACATGCCATCGACTTGCACAGCAAAGCTTGACGTCTTGCTGTTTGGCTTTTATCAGCAGTGTGATGTCTTCAATCAATACGATGCTAGCCTGAGTGAAGATACACACAGATTGGACATGGTAATGCGACAATGTATGTATGCAAATTCCAAAATTTCGTCATTCGGGTGGAAATATCAAACAGAGCCAGTTTGCTGGGCACAAAATTGGAAGTGTGACATATAAGAATAAGATCTGGTTTCCAGGCATATTGTAGAGAATATTCGGGATGCACATGCAGTCGATTTGACCAGGTTAAATTCAGTCTTCCAAGATTCTAATATATGAAATTACATTTGGCGATGGATAGTTGTCAAGTTTAACTCATATTATTGATACTTTCTCTGATAAAATATACGAAGTCGTTTCAAGCTGTATTATTCGGTAGTCATTTCCAGAACATAATTCGTGAAATATTCCTACAGAACTATAACACTGCGGTGCATGTCATGAAGAAGACAATGAGCCAAATCAAATGTCATTACCTAAATCTATGCTTTGTGCCTTTCAATCTGCAGTAAGATATGGTCGGCAAATCCCACGTCAAAATGTGTACGCATAGATAAGGCATATAGTGACCCTAAGGATAAGGATGGGCTGGGGCACTCCGGTATGATGGGTACATTTTAACTTATTGCTGTCAGCCGTTTTATGCTTATAAATTGGAGGAGATTTAAGGATTTTTCAAAGATAAACTATGCAGATTGATCTTTATTCTTCTTTTCTAGCCGTTGAATTTGCTGCGTTCGCAATGCAAAATATTTGTTTGGCTTCCGTGTAGAGCCTCAAGTGTCGTATTGTCTTATAAAACATCAATTTACATTGCTAAATATGCATATTCCCCTGGCTTCCAACCAAATGTCTTTGAAATTTGATGAATCGAAATTGAAAGAATACAAATAGAAGTTATGATGATGATGATGATGATGACGACGACGACGACGATGATGATGATGATGATGATGATGATGACGACGACTACGACCGTCGTGGTCGTTGTCAGCATCATTGTGTTTATTGATAATCTTGTTGCATGTTTATTAAGACTCACATTCTGTAAGACGATGCTCAGTTTCTGTTCCATCGTGATATGGACTAGACGGCCTCTAAATATAGGGACAGAGTAGGTCTGTTAAGTGTCATGGCATCCTCAACCCAGTGTAGGCTCTTCAGTTTACATTCTGTCCCTAGCAGATCAAAGGATTATTCGAAGTCCAATTTTCCAAAAGTTATGGTTCTTAAGTCTAAATCATTGTATAGTTGGACCGCGGTAACTATGATATGTACTCGTACTGTAATGCTGCTCTACACCCTTTAGCAGCAGCCGCGGCCTTTATGATGAATACTTTTACCATCTCCTGACTTTAATAGTGATATCAAATGGCATTTTCAGGGGCAAAGGACAAGCATTAAGCAAGATGCTAAAGCGCCAGCACATTTATCTGTACCTTTGACCTTGAAAAGCGACAAGTGCCATCAAAACTAATACAAGCATTTGAACGTAATGTTTCTGTGGTCTAAATACCAATGTCTGGTATCAGTCGTCCTTAAAATATGATGGTAGATATACCTAGGTGATTCCATGTCAATCATGTGACCTTGAAATAAGCAGAGGTCACTAAAACTGATACAAGCATAAAACGTTCACGTAATGCATCTTTGGTGTAACCATAAATCCCAAAACTTTGCTAATTCTTGAAATACGAAGCTGGATGCCCGTTGCTCCTCCCCCCCCCCCCCCCGTGATCTTCAAAATATGCGGAGTTCGCCATTATCTCTGCTGCACATAGAGCTCATATGACGCTTCAATGCCCTAAATATTACTGCTTTAAATGGAAATATTCTGAAATTCTAAAATTGGAGGGGGAGGACCGACGCACGAACGGACGGACTGGTGGCGGAGGAAATGAAAGGAATGTACTTCCGGTTCTATTGCGAACATCAGAGCGCAGACCGAGGGAGGAAATATGATCCTCAATGGTTTTAGTAGAGTTAAAGTCATACTTTATGTTGGGTCTCGTAGTAGATACATGGAAATCAATACACCTTTCTACATAAATAACAGCCCGTAGATATCGATAAAGGTACTTTGTGTATTTTGCCTTTTCCCATTTTATGATAAAACATACGTTTTGAGATGGGATGCCTTGCTATTAAGGGTGAGACGTGATGCATGCAACTTACTATGATGGGAGTAGAACTAATTCGTCATCTGATGCAATGTTCGATATAGCTTCCATAATGGGATGGTGAACATATCCATGAATCGTCCACAAATGAATACCAGGAACCATTATCTAAGACTGGCTAGTGTGGACAAAACGACAAAACGTTTTGATACTGTCTGAGACCGCGGAAAGTATTTTTGCATTGCAAAAACTATTTTCTTTGAATGGTCTGAGCAAGTTGCATACAATTTTTAACTGTTAGGCAAAGGTTTATCCCATACAATAAAAAAGAAAAGAAAAAGAAACACACACACACACACACACACACACACAGAGAGAGAGAGAGAGAGAGAGAGAGAGAGAGAGAGAGAGAAGGGGAAGGGGTGATCATATATGACACACAAATACATTGTCATGTAGACTTCGTTAACACATACATAGACATACCAGTACTCACATACCACCCCGACAATACTATTGCCTCAATGTAAACCTTTGGCAGGTGTGGATATTCCTACATAAAAAGGAGGCTAGCCGGCAGGTTCTTGGTCTAACCGACCGAGTCACTTTTTATCTCTGCTGTCGACACCTAGATAACGTCATTACTCACTGGTCCCCTCAGCCGAGCACAGCCGGTGGGCTGATATCTATAGGCCGCTTATCAGACCACATGCTGTGCTAGAGTGATCTTGGAATGGAAAATAGCAAAAACGATAGTTCCATGGAGTTCAGGAAATTCATGCAGACGAACCGCTTATGACCTGCCATACTCTTTGTGGTCCCTCAATTTTAATGTAAAGACTCCAAATATACATTTTTCTTGACGTCCGTAATATTTAAGGCAAATACCTTTTTGATATCAGGCTTTTTTTTCTATCTGGCTGATGCCGTGAGACGTCAAATAAGACATCATGAAAGGAAGTGAGCGGAAGGGATATAATTCTATACACCATCTCGCGCACTGCATATTAGCTCTTGACACCTAATTTTGTTTCATGAATAATCTCCTTGTCACTTTACAATATACGACGACCCGGATTTTTTTTTAAATCATAACTTATCCACCAGGGAATAAAATTAATATCGTCCTCATAGAGACGACAGTTTCATAACATTCCATATGCAGATCCTTCCGCCAATATGTGTGGTAGAATATGTGCACTTTCAATTTAGTAAAAACTTTCATGTATAGAGAGGCTTCAATACCCTCGAGTTCCCCGACCAGTATGCGTCCCCATGTAGCCTTTCCTTTAGATCGACCTTTCAGCAATGTATCATCGCGTTCAATTTACTAAGGCTGACTACCACGAAGACAAAGGAGCGCTAAGTAGTTTCGAGGTGAGAAACGCAAATGCACTTCCAATTTCTTAACCCTGGATCTTTTGGGTACGAGCAAAAAGTAAGAAAAAACAACACGAACCAAGAGAGCAGGCATTCATACAATTTTAACCATTTCTGTTAGGTAGCAAACATGGAATTAAATTTGTCTTGGTGTCTGTGTTTTGTAACCCTTTAGTTATCGAAACAATAAGAAAGGAAGATATTTTTCACGTCCTTTTTACCTGTCAGATACATTGAGATCTGAGACAACTACTTTTCGCTGGAATAGTACGGCACCTCGCTAGTTTTAATGGTATTTTTGTTTATGGGTATTCGATAGCGTTTTCGCTATTAAAGTACTACAAAAAACTGGGGCAGGATTTAAGGCAGCACAAATGAGGTATAAATTTATTTTTTCAGCTGTTCCTTTGCATGTATCCACAGCATATGTGCTCATCGTTTCAGTAGGTGATGAAACTTGAACGAGCCAATTTCATGCTAAATTTTTACATCCCTGGTATCTCCTATGGCCAACCATAATTTCCACTATAATGTGTTGTCAAATTCCGCTGATGCAATGGATGTCGCGTGATCTGGAATAATCCTTGCGATACATCAATAGAGACAGCGGTGTAAGCAATGAACTTTTTGCAGCGAAATCCATGAAATTTTAACTACAGTTAATGTGGAAAGCTTTGCGCTAGAATAAGTGCAATACACGTATCTTTAAATTTAATCCTGTCATCCATTGAAACATGTTTCTGTCACTTTACTTCTAACTACGGCTACATCTGAATGTCCATATAGCAGTTGTCGTAAAACGGTACGAAGCCAGCAATCAGTTCCCCGTACATTGATATTGCAGTCTTTGTCTCAGATCACAGATTTCAATTGAAAAAAACAACAACAAAAAACAAAAAACAAAAAAAAACAAAAAACAAAAAACGAAAACAAAAACAAAAACGAAACCAAAAACCAAAAACCAAAAACCAACCCCCCCCCCCAAAAAACCAAAAAAAAAAAAAAAAAAAACCAAAAAAAAAAAAAACCCACCTCAAATATTTTCCTTAGTTTTCTTCTTTATCTAAAAGAAAGAAGGGACATTATACGCTGATTCTCTTTTTTTTTTCGGTTGTCTGATTTATTTTTTTTTATCTTTTCAGCTATATATCTATGCTGAGGCCCTAGCACATTCCATGCTGGAAAGGGGTCAAATGCTGCCAATGATATTTAAATATTGTAAAATTCAACTATTATTTTTTTTCTTCGTGTCAAAATTGTACTCATGGTGTAAGGTGATGATTTTTGATGAATATCAAACAATCTCATTGCCACATATGATTGTCTTCGAAATGACATCCAATGCATTACCATGAGCTAGTCAATCTTCGGCAACCAAACTCTGATCGGCCGAATTATTGTTGCAGTACCTAAATACTCTTTACTCTCAAAATCAAAGGGTCCCCAAGGACACTAAATAGACAATAACTCCAACTGTTGTGACCCCATCGCCATTTATGTTAGACTATGAATTGCATTTTCCATGTACAGATATTTTTATTTCTCGAGTTCATTATATTGGACTTGCACGTCAATAAGTGCAGTCAATCCGGTCAAAAGAAATAAGCGCATCATGAATTAATTAACCGCGTTGCACTCAATCGATATGGATTCATTCGACAATTAACCATAGCAATTCAAGACAGTGCAATACGTATTTACAAAATATGGGTATTATCTGGTTAAATTTCATCAACAGACACTATGTCCCCATTTAGCCCAGGACTAAGTGGGGAAATTTCTTTGATTCATGTGGGAAATTAAACGCATCAAGTGTGTAAAAGGACGATTCACGAACTAAAAATATGACCTAACAACAAATTTTTCAAAAGTTCACTTCATTAACGAGAAAAAAATGGCAAGTGCAGAACGTTGCTGAGTCGAGACCCGGCCGTTCCGTGCTGAAAAAAGCATATATAAATTCACGTTCTGACTACACCAGAGAAAGTAAGTATTGGAACTTCGGATGTAAAACCTGAGATGTGTGAAAAAAATCTTAAGCCTTGTCATTCTTTCTAATCAATCTGTATTTGACTTGCCCCTACAGATACTTTGTTTTCGATGTGGGATTCTGAGTTAACTATTTTTACGTCTTTAGCATTCACTTTTCATTGTTAGTGCACACGATTTCGTCATTCATTTTAATATGCTGAAGCACATCTTCTCATGACAGGATTGACTTTTATGCGAATAGTATTCTTGTACAAAAATCCTTGCCCATATAATGTATAATGATTTAAATTTGGTACAAATAACTTTGTCACTTGAACGAAATATAATGTTTCGTCTTAAATTTGGCCGACAACCTCGTTTGGTGCTCTTGCAAAGAGAAGGAGAGAATCCATGCCCCCAAATTAGCTCAATGTCTCCAAGGCTTAAATGTAACAATGGGGTGTTTTCATACTCATTCAAATGGTCCGTCACGGCCTGTATAATTAATTAAAGACTGATTAACCAAATAGATTTAGGAGAATATAGATGAAATGCAACCTTTGTCTGGATGACCTCTCTGGATCTTGTCTGGATGACCTGTCTGGATGTTAGTGAAGGAAAACAACGTGCTGACCGCCAAAACTACATACGCGGCGATACCTGTTTATTAGACTGTCACTCAAAGAGATTGCTTCTTTACAAATTGACAGCCGGGCAAATTCAGCTTTTGTAACATCTATGCATTCATGATGTTATAAGTCCAGCACTAACACCTGCTTTTTCGCAATCTGTGGACATTTTCATGTCGTACTGGAAAGCCTATACCTCTAGAATTTGTAATTACTGTCATTTGATGATATATTTGTGTCGACAGGATTGAATGAATGCTTAAATTAATATATATTTGGGACAATGTATAAATCCATCTTTTTAGAAGTGCAGGCAATCGTAAAACATTTTACTTTTTCTGAGAAAGATAATGCTAAAGAAAACCTGTTCATCAGAGATAAAATAGACCGAATGAACGTTGCAGTCAAGCGTCAGGTAGCATAAAAATGAAACATGGGTCGTTGAAGGGTCACCAGCTTACATGCTAGTATACTTTGTGTAATGCTGAAGCACTTTACGACAAGAACAATGCATCCAACATTATGGCGTTATCATTATGCGTTAGCTTATACCATGAGATGCTGCAAATGGTCTGGTCATGGATTATATTTTCATTGCTTGATCAGCCTAGAATTGCCCATATACTTTTTTGGGAGCACACAATACAATCTGCATGCACCAAAGTTCCGTTCATGCATGCACCAAAGTTCCGTTCGTTTTCCCTGAAAAAATCTTTGGAAATACCACGGTATTTATATAATTTCTATAAACATTTTCTCCAACCTATCGTATGCATGACAAGCCGTCCTTTTTTCAGTTGGACTAACTAAAAATTTCCATCACAACTGGATTGACTTGGAGAAATATTGTAACAGTGTTTGGCGGTTGCAACACAAAGATATTTCACGCTTTGCCTGTCAAACCGTCTACGGCGAGAAGACTTTACCGGGATAAAGTGCTAATGGTCAACAGCTTTCCTCATCCCCTTGGGCGTCAATGTGTTCCGAAGAAAAGCTGTTAAGTCCAACGACATGGACTTCAGAAAATTAAAACGCCATCGCAATGCCCATGTGGTAACGTAACCCTGGGGCTGTTTACGCAGCACATGGCGAAATGATTTCAGCAAAGATCCTTGTCATAGTTCAATCGCAGATTGACTCTTCGATAATTTATTGCCATCATAAATCAGCACGAACAAATTTTCAGAGGAAGTCAACCCCATCTGATATGTGTCTTCATATAAGGATCATAACTAACATCAAAATGCCAACCTTCACATATCCGGTGTGTTACACTTCCGGTCAGCACATTTATCTACATTAGTGAAATGTGGTGTAAATGCGTGTGGCCACTTGCTGCTACATTTGTAAGTTGTCTTGATACAATCTTTGGCACCACCTGCCTAAGAGCCAGACCAGCCGTTGGATGCGTCTAATAAATACGTGTGTGTGTGTGTGTGTGTGTGTGTTTGTGTGTGTGTGTGGAGGGGGGGTAAGCATATCTTCCTCTTGTATCATTACAGGTGTACTGTTGAAATATAGGAACACCACGTCATAGAAGGTAACACGAGTTCCAATGGATCATGGAGATGCAGAAAATGTCGCAATGGCAGCCGGGAAAAAGAACTTTTCTGGCCCCATTGAAGGAAAGTATGCCTAGAAGTGCCACAAATGTGTCCAGCCCACAGAAGTACAATCAAAGTGCACACTAACTACGATTATTTTATAAATTACAAAAGTTGAAAAAAACGTGAATTTATGTTGAATGTATCACTTTATTTTGAGACATTTTTGCATTTGCAGGTAAAGTAGATTTAAAATACAGACGGAGTGAGCGGCGGCATAATAAAAGCGTTAAATTCTAGAAAAGGCACAAACGAACGGATTTCCGGATGCTACGGGCACGGTTGTGGTGTACAAAAAGTCCGTAGGACCGATAAAAGTTAAACATGGGAAGCGTAGAAAAGGCGTAAAAATAACAACGGTCAATTACATGTTCTCAACGTTATGAGAACTGCCAGCATTTAATATCACAGTAAATGCCAAAAGGAACGGTCATAATTAGCTCTGAAGTGTGTATCACCCCAATACACAACTGAATACACAAACATTTGGAGGACTAGAGCTTTGTTTTTCCATTGGTTTGCATGTTAAAGTAACCTTAAATAATCTGGTCACTTTAGTAGTTGTGGTTATATGATTTTTATGAGGTATTTATTTACGCATATAGATTTACTGTGCGAAATTTGGTGTCTCTATGTGCAGTTGTTTTCAAGTTATTAAGTTGCAAATTACAATGTAAAGTAATGGGAATATACAACCCTAGCCCTCCAGTGACTACAGGGCCCTCTTTCAGGCATGGCTAGAAACTTCTATTCTTGTTCTTGCCTATTGAAAATGCACGCTGGATTTTAATCAATCCACAGATGACACAAGTATTCAATAAACATGTAACCGGTGTAACGATGAAAAAAATGTTAAATCAGAGTTGCCTTTCAGCACGAAGAAGTACATAACAACTTAATATGGCATATCAAATTGATGCAGTATGTCTTCCTTTAACCTGCACTGCACAATAATAAACAAAAATACGAACAACACTATATTAAAGAAAATAATTACTTTATGAGGTTTGAACCGCAAAGAGTTGAAAGCACCTTTTTCTTCTTGTGTAAGATGTTGCATGAATATACGTACCAAGGTTAATGATAAATATTGCAATGGTATTATGTACATGACAAATATCTGATTTTAACTGAAAAAGACGTAAATACGCCAAAGTGTTCATAGAGGGAATTGGAGGCATCATGTGCTTTTTTCTCTTCTTATACGAGCTTTAAATTCTCCTTTGTTGCTTTATAATGCCAATAGCAACTTTAAAATAAAAAAGTATAAATTAATGGATAAATGACAGGGACAATGAAGGATGAACAAGAAAAACAAATATAAATCGACAAGAGCTCATATAATGTCATGAATATCCAGACTCTTAAAAAGGAGGATATTTTGCATTTTAGAAAACGCCATATGTAGTTTTGCTAGAAATGAGGCCTGCAGAAACTATAATAATAATAATAATAATAATAATAATAATAATAATAATAATAATAATAATAATAATAATAATAATAATAATAATAATAATAATAATAATAATAACAATAATAATAATAACAATAATAATAATAATATAATAATAACAATAACAATAATAATAATAATAATAATAATAATAATAATAATAATAATAATAATAATAATAATAATAATAATAATAATAATAATAACAATAACAACAACAATAACAACAACAACAACAATAATAATAATAATAATAATAATAATAATAATAATAATAATAATAATAATAATAATAATAATAATAATAATAACAATAATAATGATCACCATTTAAAAACATATATCCGGTGTATCTTATGTCACCTTTCACGAAGGAATATATGTTTCTTGCATTTATTGACCACCAGGAATCTCTGATTTACACGCCATGTGTTTTGCTTCATTTTATGAGTCTTATGGTTACTTTATAAGTCAAAACGATATGGTGCAGTTGAATGATCCTTTATAAACATGATTCATTCTTAATTTATGCAGTTAAAGGTTGTGGCTTTCCACAGCTGAAATAAAATTTATATGCAGCTGTAAATTGTCGTTACGCTTAAATTACTCAAAAGAAAAGGAAGTCGTAAGGTATGGTCAGCGGGTACGAAAGAGCAGGAGCTGACCATACCCATACTTTTGCCTCGGTCAGGAACACCGATGTCCTCCTTCGTGCTGACTTGCCGTTGTTTACTTTGATTCTCCATAAACGGAAATCTTAGCGATAGTGGCATAAATCAAGACACTACTGCCAAAGCGGAAAATGCATTTGTGCAAATCAGACCAAATGTAACATTACTGCAATTCTGCTGAAATCAATGTTCCAAACCTTAGTCTGCCTTATGTGTCCACTGGGTCCTATATTTGCGATCGACTGGTAAGAAATATGATCAAGCTATGTCATTTAGCACAAATCAAAACTGAAACTTGAGTGGCGCAGCGGAAAAGAGAAGCTAAATAAGACCCACGTGGTGAGTAGATTTTGGGAAAGCTACATTGAGTTAAGGTGCAGATCGGCCGGTTCCTTCCTAGCAAAGTGCACTCGTTAGGCGCTCGTGTCTGGAAATTGGTCAGAGCCACAGTTAAAGTCAATTGAGCTTATCTGACATTGGGGCATGCTGGCAGAATGCTGGGACCTTACTTGAGTTCGTGACTGCCAGCCAAAGTATGCAAGCTGAAAAGTTTCAAGTGGCTGGTCTTTTAACGTTCTAATGGCATCGCTAGTCCCATTTCCCTTGGTTTGTTTATCAGAATAAACTGTATCGATTTCAATACGTGAAACGTGCCTAGAATGACAATTCCACGCATTCAAGGAAACTGACTTCATAGTTTCATATAAATTGCTTTTATAAAACCCTTAATCGGTTTGGAGAACATAACAGGTGTCTTCCTATTCTTTTTATCTCTTTGTTTCCACGTCGTTAGTGGCATATTGGAGCATGAAACGGGGAAGCGACATCCCATAATTGGTGTTCTGCCATGCCTTCTCAAAATAGTTGATAGACCTGTGTACATGGCATGTAGGCCATTTGAGACACAATGATACTTCGTGCGTTGAAGTAGATCCCAAAATATCGACAGACGGAAAGGGTAACTGTCACAAAGGTAATTTGTCCTGCAGCTTGATCTCATAAAATGTACAATCTCTGCACTATGGTGATACCAAAAGGAACGAACATGAAACACTTACGGATATGGCCGACAACGAGAGACCTGACACCGACGTTTATCTCTTATACACTTATGTACCTTCAATGTTTTCCGTATCTGATCCTGTTGCACACATTAATGACGATATACTCATTCCGCGTCCATTGCATGTAGCAATACATATATTAAAAAGTACATTAGTATTGCCATTTGTGCTTAGATCGTGAAAGCTGTGAACAGTATGTCAACCCCCCCAAAAAAAAAGAAAAAAAAAAAAAAGAAATTATATGAGACTGTCCGTCAACTTCAGAGAATAAAAACGCATTAACGACAACAAAAATAACATACAGAATAATAATGAAAAAAAACAGGATGGCTTGAATATGAATTTATCTATAGAATAAGAATAAGAATATATGAGCTTTTTCAAACGACATTTTCGTACAAAAGTTTGAGTATGGATGTAGTTTACGTAGAGAATCCAGTGACTGGTTTGACTTGTTACAAAAACACTCTGTATCTTCTTATATGTATGTATGTATGTATGTATGTATATATATATGTGCGTGTGTGTGTGTGTGTGTGTGTGTGTGAAAATTCCTTAGCATTCAATACAATCAAGCTGTTTCTCTCATGACAGCAGATGATTTGGTTGTTCAATGACAAAAATAAAAAAAAATAAAAAAAAATAGACCTTGATATCGTGTTTTTCGTAACCATCCTAAAGTTTTCATCTTTGGAAACGGACCAAAAGATACCCAGCTATAACATAATACGGTACCACCCACCATTTCTTCACTTTATCCTGGAGAGTTTTGTTCCAGCATGTAAACACAGGAAAAAACGCTTAGCATGTATCAGCATGAAATATTTTTTTGTTAAATTCATTTTTTGCGGCCCCTGGTGTTTTGTGGCGACAGCCCCATGTGTAGGCCAACGAGGCATTGATCATCTTCCTGACTTCCTGAATAAATTTAGAAACTAGAAAAGAAGATTTGCTTCACAGCCAATCTGTCCGGGTGCCTCCAAAATGAGACCGGTTTGAAATGCTACACGCTATTCAACATAATCTACATTTTGTGTATTTACCTAATTTGCAAAAATTGAAATGATACAACTTTGGTTCTTGGTTCATTGGATGTGGCCATGTCACAGACTTATAAAATAAAGTTTGAATGACACCACAATCTATAGTAGGTTTGAAGATATTCAAAATCTTAATTTTGTGTATTTGCCTAATTGCATAAATTAAAAGCCTAAGACTTTGGTTCATCGTTCATTGGATGTGGTTATAGCACAAATCTGCAAATTGAAGTTGGAATGATTCCTCTATCTATAATAGTTTTGAAGCAATTCAATTGTATATTCACCTAATTAAGATAAATATAAATTCTGCAATTTTGGTTCATGGTTCATTAGGTACAACTATGTCACAAACTTATAAATTACATTTGGAATGGCACCTCTGTATATAATAGTGATGAAGTTCTTTAAGATTTAAATTTTGCGTATTCACCTAATTTGCATCAATTACAATTTTGCAATTTTGGTTGATTGGATGGGGCTATGTCACAAACCTACAAACTGAAGTTGAAATGGCATCTCTACCTATAATAGCTTTGACGCTATTCAAGATTTAAAGTTTGCATATTTTCCTCATTTGCACAAAATAGAATTATACAACTCTGGTTCCTGGTTGATTGGGTTAGGCTATGTCACAAGCCCACAAATTAAAGTTGGAATGGCCCCTCTATCTACAATACTTTGGAAGCTATTCAAGATTTAAATTTTGCATATTCGCCTTATTTGCATAAATAAGAATTCTAAAACTTTGGTCTATGATTCATTGGATGCAGCTTTGCCTTAAGCCTATAAATTGGAGATGGAATGGCATCTCTAAGAATAACAATTTTGGAGATATTTAACTTTTAAATTTTTCGGTGCCCCTAATTACCATAATTCAAAATTCTACAACTTTCAGTTATTATTCATTACATTGCCAGGTGTCGCCAAACTTTATATGTACATTGACATTTTGTCCCTATCTGCAATAGCGTAGACGATATGGAGCTTTCGATATTTTAATTGCCCCTAACTTGCATAGTTTTAGTCACCATGGTTAATTTGGTGGTTTTCAAAATAATATCGTTTGGGAAAACACCCGGACAAAATTGGTCGTAAAGGAGAAATAAAGAACTAGAAAAGACATTTTGCTTCTTAACAAATCTGTGTTCCTTCAAACTCAGAACAGTTTGAAATGGTACACTTTGCCCTTTTTTCTACACAATTTAAAATGAAGTAGGGATGGCACCTCAATGTAAAATAGGTTTAAAAATATTACGATTAAATCTTGTGTATTTACTTAAAATTATAATTTTACAGTTTTAGTTCATTGGATACGGCTATGTCACAAACCAACAAATTGAAGTCGGAATGACACCTCTGTCTAAAATAGTTTTGCAGCTATCAAAGATTTGAATTTTGAATATAAATCTAATTTGCATAAATCTAAATTCCACAACTTGGGTTCATGGTTCATTGGATGTAGCTATATCACAAACCAATTAACTGAAGTTGGAATGGCACCTCTACCTGGTATAGTTTTGAACTATTTAATAATCAAATTTTGCATATTCACCTAAACTGCATAAATTAAAATCCTACAACTTTGGTTCATCATGGTTTATTGGATGCGGCTTTGCCAAAAACCTGTAAATTGAAGTTATAATGGCACCCCTATCTATAATAGTTTTGGAGATATTCAACTTTTATTAAAATTTTCATTGTCCCTAATTGGCATGATTTATAATTCTATAACTTTCATTTACTATCCATTATATTGTTAGGTGTCACAAACCTATATATGTACGCTGAATTCTTTTTATTTATCTACAATAGTTTGGAAGATATGGAGCTTTTAATACTTTAATTGCCCCTAATTTGCATGCTTTTAAACACCATGAGTATTCCAAACAATATGCAAACTTTCATTGGTAGGTCAGTTATCATGGCCAGTTTGGTGGTTTTCAGAACAATTGTGACCGAAAAAAGTCGGGTCAAATTTGGGCGCCATGACAAAAAAAGAAAGAAATAAAGAAAGAATCAGAAGAAAAACAATATGCTTGGTTTGACAACAAGACACAAAGAAAGAAAGAAAGAACCTATGAAAAAAAATAAAAAACGAAATGTCTGCGTTGGCACCCAGACATAACAAGAGTCACGGTAAGACTCTGTGCATGGTGGCTGGTAGTAAAGTATCTTGCTTAATTATGAATTAGTGGGAAAAACTTTAGCTGCTCAAGGAAATAACCAAATTTTACTATGGGCCGTGACACCGGTTTGAACAAATTCGTCCTTCATCTGCTATGAATTTTAAAACAGTTCCACCGTTTAGAGTCTGTTTTCAGAAGTCAGTGGTCCATTGTAAATCAATTGAAAAATTCACTCGTCGAGGAGATGCATGACAATTTGTGATCTATCTTGCACAGCTGTGATCCATTAGCATATCAAATTAGACTAACGTGAATCAGGAGTTTGTCGAAAAGTGCCTGAAGTGCACCAAAATAATATAAAGGACATTTATGTCACCTATTTGTAAAAGATAAGGTAACTCAATATGCGACAAAATATTCTGACTTCGATAAAATGAAATAAAACCCAAACACCTGTTACCTATTGCTAAATCGGAGAAAGACACTATAGATGGCATCCACACGTCTATTGGCAGTAGTCTCGTTCCACTTAGCACTCTTTATAGACTGTGGGTTGTTCTGAAATTCATGGTGTACATGCTGAGCAAGGTAAATTTATTATATTTACTGCCTGATGCTTTCCCACATAAAGGAACAAAACGTGAATGTATTATAACCATTTACAAGTCCCATACGCGAGTATAATGAGGCTATCTTACATAGCTCTGTTGTGGTATACTAGCCATAGCCCTGGCTGGTCCATAAATACGGAGACTATTCCAGTAATGTATTCTATCTATTCAGTAAGTCATTTCCTGGAAGGTTGTAAGGGTACCCCCTTTACGCGACTATGCATATGAATGACTATGTCAGCCTGCTATAGGAATATAAATGACAGTGCTACAAAATAGTAAAGACAACCGGACTACCGATCTTCTTCGCCTTGATCAAAACAAAGGCACAAACCATTTCCAGTGACGCTTTACAGGAACAGTCCCTTCCATTTAGCGTAGCCAGGCCATCTTTGAGAAAAAGTATAAAATCTCAAGTTGCTGGCCCAGCAATGCGAGCTTAGACAACTCTTTACTTGTGCACCTGATTTGGCATTGCCATTTCATCTATGTAATGCATTTATACAGATAAGTGACACTGGGAAAATTAATCAGGTACTGTTCTATAGTGTAGTCAGAATTTAACAGTTTTCAACGCGGATTAAGCAGTTAGAGCACAAATTTAAGCATCATTTTCAAGTTAAGAATTTACCATGGCGCATCCTCATATTTTTTTGTCTATTCCAAGCTGGGATTGAGTCCATAGTTTTTCTCTGGAGCTGTAGGTATGCTGTTACTGGAAGAGGAAATGATTTACAAAAGGCAAGAATCTAGTATCGTTAGGTTAATCTAGAAAACATCGGCGTCTGTGGAAATTGACGATGCAACAGTTAAGGTAACGATGAAAACCGATTCATTTCAGCTGTAACAACCTTAAAAAATCCCTGTTTTTTTTGAGAAATGTACTGAACAGTAGGCCTGTCTAATTGGATTTTTTAATTGAACAACCACAACAGTGCATTTTATATCGACATGAGAATTGGTAGTAAAATAACTTTGAGGAATTTTTCTTTTCTTTCTCGGTAAATTCCATTATCGCATTCTTTACTGGAATCCCCTTTTTTGTATGGAAAGAGTCCAGTTGATTTTTCATCAAGCGTAAGCTGGTGGCTGACCACAACTATTCCCTGTTAGAGTAAGGTGTCTAAAGATAAAACAAAGCAGGTCAGGGTCAAAAAGTAAAATTCCCATATTATTTTATTAATCGGTATCTCAGATGTATCGAAATAACTTAAGTCAGGCGAATCTTTAAACGTTAAGCAAAATCACAACAAAGAGTGTTCGGCCAACTCTTTCACCACAGGTACTAAATGCGGGCATTGATCACGACGCGGACGTCTCATGGCACAACCATACCACCGATTCTTATATTTCTCCTGCGCTCTGACTACGGAATACTGAGGCAATTGAAGCTAACTTAGCCAACAAACGATGCTTACTGGTTTGTAAGTGGCGATTTGACTGCATTGTTCTGGTGCACATGATTTCAAAGCAGACGACTGCCTGTTTCCGGCAGGTGGACCAAAAGTAGTGCCCCTAATCAATCATTCTGCAATGCCCTATTGTGATTAAAAGAGTTCCTTGACAGATATGGATTTGGCGAAAATTTATGGGATTGACTTGTAAACTTTATGAGGGAATATCAAGCACAATAAGCATAGTTTATATATTTTTCAGGGTCTTTCCAAATATCTATGATCATCCAAATACTTATGTCAATCAAATATGGGACAGCTTTTGCATTATTCAGAGTTTTCCCGTATCTAGACGAATCCTATTAGGATCATAAGTAGTAAGATGTATTAATTTAGCGTTGTATGAAAACAAATCCGTCAATAACAAGGAAAATCTGAGATTAAACTTCCATTTAAGTGTCAACGTTTGGAAGTTGGCAGGGAATGGCGTTTGATGATAATTTCGTGCAATCTGTTGCTGGCAAATGACATCAAATGTTAACAGCTATGGAATAAAGGTGAATTTGATGTTTTACAAATTTGATTAGGGTACAAGATTAAGCGGAAATTTTGTGGACATAAGGGGAAAATCTCATCGGTAGTGTCATGTAGCATACAAATTTGGAAAGGTTTTGGATCACATCAAATTAATTCGTTTGATGATAAGTTGTATATTGAGTCAAAGAGCTTTTCTCATTGCGTAGCAGCCAAAGCGCGCCGAGGAACGCTGTTCAGCTAGTTCCCGTCTTAGTCGGGTATTCTACGCCTGCTTAGCTTAGACCTGTTTTTTTAACACAAAGCATCAATTTCCTATGCATTTTACACAACATATTTGAGTACTGCAAAGCAAATCTTTATCCTGTGGTGTAATGGTTCAACATGCAGTTTATATATACTGTTGACATACTTGTGTAAAATATAAAACACACAGGTCCAAGTCAACCATATGTGGTTTAAAGCTTAATGTTTAAGTTTTTGTTTTCTTTCTTTTTTTTTTTTGTTTTGTATTGAATCCTACTGAAAAGAACCACAAATCTTGACTTTGCACCCTTTTAGGACAAAACTGTCTGGAAATTCAAACTAAAGAGTAAAATTGCATTTTTGTAGAATTTTCTTGAATAATAATATATTTCATTTTTTTCTAATTATGCATTTCCATTTTACAATCTGAACTCGGGTAATCGTTTCCCTGTCTTCGTTCATTCAAATATTCCAAAATTGCAACTCTTTTTTTTTTATGACAATATTACGAAATTGCCATTACACTTCCTGATGTGCACAAATGTCGTCGCAAAATGGCTTTCTTTACTCTGAAGTCTAACTCAAAAGAGGTGTTCTCCGTTTAAAGATTCTACTTCTGTAGATGTTGAAGTTGACTTGAGCACTAACCACACGTGTGAAATATAACTTTTCCACTTTAGCCCGCTAATCAGCACCGATTCCAGATAAACGCAATTACATCCCTTTATGCAAATACAAAGATTCAGAGGAGTCCACCTGCCACTTTATCTTATATTGTGCTCTGTCTGGTACCCAATGCGATATTTTCCTTACTGGCATCAGATAGCACTAGAGCTCCTCCCTTTTCTCCTATATCTAGCTCTCAGAAGCTTACCTGATAGATTATTGTTTGAGTTAATTGTTGATATATATAAAAATGTTTAAATCCGGTGCAAACTTACATCACTTCAATGAATGATCCATGTGTCAGTACACACTTGCGTTTACCGTATGTGCGCGATTTGGGATAAAGTGCGCGATCATTTGCCCTTTTTCTGATTACGTCTTATACACAAGAGGGCTCTCATAGCCCCTGCTCAACTGACCTATGATGAGCAGAGCAAAGTGAAGCAGACCTGCATTGAGTTGAAATTAGATTGAAACGACCCCCATTGACTCACACGTTTATCAATAGGAATGCATGCATAAACCAAAAAATACCAGAATTGAAAAATTATTTTAAAAATCAGCAATGCAGAATATTACCACCAAGTGTATATATTTGTTTAGCCCTCCCATAAGCTGCATTTCCACCAAATACTAGAACTATTTGAGTCACAGTTTTGAAAAAGTCGAACATAGTGAAAACGCACATACATCTGAAGTGCCCCTATGCAATTTCAAAGCAATTGGCTCAGCGGTTTTGGATGTTTGGAAGAGTTGACCAAACATTGAAGAAAAAAAAAAAAAAAAGAAACGAGAAAACATCATGAAAAATCCAAAACATTATTGGAGTGTAACCATTTGAATAAACTTGACAAAGATCTACGTAGGGTACATCTGGTTAAGGGTGTTGGATAAGAAGTCAAAAATATGAATTTCAATTGCAATCCCCATTGATTTTAATAGTGATCAATAGGAATGGATGCGTTAACCCACACATTACCAAAATGAAAAAAATCGTTGAAAATCAGGAATCCACAGTATCACCACCTGGTGAACAACTTTGTTTATCGCTTCCACAAGCTACATTGTTTGTTTGTTTGTAAACGTATTTATTTCCAAGAATGGAACTGGATTACCCAGTAGCTATTACAATAACTAGTCGAGGGGTTCTCCAGACATACAGAACACACAATAAATATACAAGACACACAGGACGGTACAAATCAGTTTGCAAGTTGGAATACAATCAGGTGTAACAGGTACCAATTATCAGTTAATGAACCGTCTGGTCTGGGTAATGTACAATTGAACAGCTGAAAAAATTTCAATATTTAACACATCCGAAAGGCTGGTACTACCAGACAGCATAATTTCTAGAAGTCTATCGCCGACATGATTTACTAATAAGTTAGGATGTACACCAGGAGCAAGCACATTTGCGACAGACCTCAGGAGTGTAAGTCTAGGTTGTTCAAAAAATGGGCAAAACAGGAAAAAATGACGCGTGTCTTCATTTAGGTAGTTGCATGAACAGGCAGAAGAGGGCAGGATATTAACTTCATATTGCCACCACTTTTCAGCACAATATCAGTGACACTTTGGGAGAAGGAATCGAAAATTAGTTTAACACACAAAAATACAAAGAAAAAAGTCACGGCGCCATATCTTGAGCAAAGTAAGGTCTGAGGGTATCAAAAAGCGTGCCGATTCAATTATGAAGCAACTGGCTTAGCGGTTTTTGGAAAAAAATGTTTAAAGATTTGGTGAAAAACGTAATAAAAATGCGTTAGCAATCCAAAACTCACGGGAGCGAGGCCATTTGAACAAAGTTAGAGACCCACCCAAGGTACATGCCCACTAAGTTTGAAGTGAATCTGGGCAGTGGTTCGGAGAAACTGAAGACGTAATTGTGAAAGGACAACGACGGACGGACGACCGATCGACACATGATAGCTAAAGCTCAGGCGACTGACAGAGTCACCTGAGCTAACAAGTGTACTATATTCACTTTTGTGAACCCCATATCGCTTTCTTTGTTTATGTACATTTTGTTAGTATCTGCGCGTATTGTTTGTTATGTAAAGCGCGTGTTGTTTGACAAGCAAAACCACTGACCTGGTGCATCATATGAACTTACGTATCTTAGCAACCCCCCAAATAATTTACTGGGTCTTTATATTTGTCACAGCGGTACATTTTCTGGTATACGGAATTTTGATCTTTTTGAAAACTGATTTTGCTTTTGTGTTACCTATTTTGAAAATTCAATGCTTAGTTATTACCCTATTACATATACATATATAAAAAGTGATTGAGCATCACATTAGCAACATCGTCTAACCGACGTAAAAGGCTGCACACATTAATCCGTAAGACCAGTCTGCAGCCAAACTCAGCTTCAACGTGATAGTTCCAGCGCATTTATGTGGTTAGAGGCGTGACGTTAAGTATACACCCACTACTAATTTTCATCATTGTTACCAAGAAAACCACGATGAATCGGAACACTTTTTTAATTCAGACATTTCCCCGTAAATTTCTACTTGCACTCTAATTGTCCCTCTAGCAGCCACATTGCTTAATAAGCCTAAGCCTGGATATATTACAATGTGTTAGTGACAGATGGATCCATGTAGAAAACATCTCCTTGCGTTAGTCTTGAATTGTGTATAGGTATGGTCCCCTCAGATCTCCATTTAGTAAGGCAAGTAGATTTTTTATGGCAACAAAATTAGAATGTAGTTATTGATTGACATAAGGTGTGATGCTTGCCCTTTTAAAATGCCTTAAGTTTCAAATACGTCACACGTAGCTTACTTGGCGGATTTCAGTTTCTCCACTCAGCTAAATAGAGGACGGAAATTGCCCGTTTATTCGAGGATGTTTTTATGCAGCACAGGTTTCACATCACTTGATTGAAAACACAAATTTAGCTCTGCTTCCAGAAGCCTTTCTTACCAATTGGTCGAAGCAAGCATCTTGCATACTTGCACCCTAAACTGACTCAACTTTTCTTCGAAATCTGTGTCAACAGCGACAATAAGTCGCTCTCTTCGCTATTGCGGTCTGGCAGTCACGTATTGAATCTCTATTGTGTTTTTGGTCCTGGGTGAGGAATAGACCTAGGTACCAATCAAATTGTGTTCAAGTCTATTTGACTGTTTGC
This sequence comes from Hermodice carunculata, assembly GCA_964020975.1. NCBI lineage: Eukaryota > Metazoa > Annelida > Polychaeta > Eunicida > Amphinomidae > Hermodice > Hermodice carunculata. The sequence goes on from OZ026619.1 coordinate 43,261,443, forward strand.
AATCAGGAGCTTTAAACTACATATTTTGCAGCGAATAGAATTATAAATAATGATACAATGTCTTCGCAATGATAAGGTATGGTTATACATAATACAAGCGTGCGGTAACCGGGACGATCACCAACACAAACAGCAAACATACTGCTGTTTCCCATTTTTACTAGCCTGCTTTAGTTAATAAATTATGTACGTTATAGCGATATTTTGTCTCAAAATTATCAATTTATCTATAAAAAAAAGGGGTAAAACGACGTATATCTTAAAGATTAAGGTTCATGTATATGTTAAAAATTTGTGCGAAAGGCTACTGTTCACTTGTGGTGTCGTATTCAACAGTAAATTCTAGGAGGTGTAATCAGCTAAAGGATTGCGATTTCCAAGGACAATTCATGGTGAGCTCCTGTCATTCCCTGCATGAGTTGGTATGGTATTTATGGTATTTTGACTACTAACTGCAGTTACTAAAATATATGCTGGAGAGGCAGACCATTAGCCAAATGAATGCTTTTATGGGCATGCTTCAGCAAAAGTGGCAAATCCAAAGCTGGTCCTGCAAAGCAATTCATTGAAATGGTTTAACTCCAATAGATTAGGGACAGGCTGTCAAAAAACCTGCTGCAATAAATTCAGTGCTCTTGAAAACGTACATATCAAGAGTTGGGTTTTGAGCAGTATATCATCCATGAACAGAGAATATGTCAATGACAGCAGAAAGCAAAGACAGACAGATATGCAATATTCACAGTCCATGAACAAAGCCTTCCACGGACAGAAAGTGTACACGGACCTTTCCCTGTCATGTTGACGATCGTGAATCTTCTCACATGCAATCTCATCCACACCGCATGGTTCAATCTTATGTGCGTACCGTGTGGAACCTGACACAACTTAGATCGAGCTTGACCTACCCCTTTTAGACAACTGAAGCATTCCGACTGTATCGCAATAAACTTAATTGGCTTAACTGCCCCTCGTGAAATTAAGGAAGAAACAGTAAATGACGACAGGGCTATTGGTCTTAAATATTTCGACGACGACACACGTATATTGCCGCAAAATGAAGCAACAAATCCCGCAAGTACAATAGACCCGAAAATAAACACGCATACGTAATTAAACGATTGATTTGGTAGACACAGTTTAAAACCATTAAAAAAATGAAGTTCTACTACGGAAACTCTTGTGTGTGCACTTGCATGTAGTGTGCATTCATTTTATTTAGTAAATGCATATCACAGAAAAATTATCAGTTGAACATAAGCCCTGCTCTTCTTTGAGGCAACAAGCCAGCAAGCATTCAAATGAATCTACCGACTTCCTTAGATTTATATTTCAACGGTTGAAATTGACACATTGTCGCCCTTGTACGCAATACAGGCCATGCTGGTCCTCATTGGAGCTACATGCGACATATTAAATTACCCACTAACAACGAATGAAGCAGACACCGGTTTTTGAATTGTGTTTATTTTTGTAACAATTGTGTTGATCAGAATGGTTACCAACCTGACAAATAAAGCAGTTTTACTAATCGATTGTTAACGATAATCATAACTTACAATTCTGTCCAATATGTTGCAAGAGGCCGACGTTAAGAATCAAGGATTTCGAACAATTTCCTGAACGTCCTTTTTCAATGGTTATGAAATAAAATGTACACGGATTAGAAAATATATCAAGCTGTTGTTTTGTGTGGGATAGTCTGGGCTGGAAATACCGCGATTTATGTTGTGTACCATTACCGTCCATAACAGGAATTAGTATTTACAATACGCTACAAATACACAAATACAGCTTTCTGAGTCATCGTGAACTACACGAGACGTCAGACTATTTTTACCATTACCCTCCGTCTTTCAATCCCCTTCTGTGGTATCAAATGACGATTTCAGAACAAGAGACCTTTTTCAGACGAGCTGACCCACAACTATCAACCTGACGAGCGTTTGTTTATATACATGTGTGTGCATGTTGGATTATTTTCAGTACACAAAACAATGTGGCCACATGGACTTCACAGACGTGAGCATCGACACATTTTCAAAAGAGGCTAACTGTTGTCTGTCCAGAACGTAATCCGTTTCCGTAAACAACCAGAGCCCAGAATCTGGTGAATTCCAAAAGTGACTACTCAGCTTGCACCTAAATATATGTTTCTAAATGTATTTCAGGAGGTATGCAAGGGTAGTATCATAAAGCTACCGCCATAGTGCAAAAGACCTGAAATCGTATTTAAGTTTGTGATATTTCGTCTGATGGCCCTACCGTAGGCTACATTGGTGTGTGCTGTACTAAAACGTAGCCGACATAGGTACGAAACAATAGTTCTGCATTGGAACCGACTCAGGCTAGGTGATGGTAAAGATATTTTGACTCCAACAAAAACAGATATCATATAACTTTGGCCTTTCTAGTGCTGCGTTATGATAGAACGGTAACCCTCAGAATGCAGCTTGGCACCACGTGGGTGATCCTGTTTTAGAAATAATATGGCCGGCAGATTTGCATACACAAGGACGGGACTGCCCTTGGTTATAGTACAGCAGGTGTGTTAAAATAGTGCAAAACACATTAACAATATCTCCATGTTGGATATAATAATTTATTGGTGGTCTGTTTATTCTGATTCGGTTATAATTTGCAATGACAAAACAAGTGCCCTAAGCGTAAACCATGAGTATTGTGCTTTAACGTTGCTGTCAATATTTTACCAAACTTTAAATGAATTTTTTTTGTAACGATTGGCAGACGTAAGCAGAGAGCAATGAATGGATATTAATGTAACGTTGATCCAAAATTGTTGATATAGGTTTTGTATGTTTTTATCTAGAATATGTGGTATGGTTTTATCTTGTATGGTAATAGGACCTGTAGCGTTAGTCATGATATGCTCCCAGGAATATCGAAATTAGGTGTGTTTATTAAACATTAAGACTTTTTGCCATGATCAGCAATAATTCAACTTATAGACAAATAGTTTGGTCAAGGCTCAGTTACAGGGATTTCCTTGATGATGATGATGATGATGATGATGATGATGATGATGATGATGATGATGATGATGATGATGATGATGATGATGATGATGATGATGATGATGATGATGATGATGATGATCTTCATGGGTGTGCCTTGTTAGTCTACCACATTTTTTTTTTTTTGAAGAAAAGTGAAGTGCAGACACATATACATGTACTACAGTTTGTCATCATTTCTCCATTTTTAAATGAATGTCCTTCCCTCAAATAAACATAGTTGGCAAACTTCTAATGGTGTACCATAGACCTTGCTTCACCAAACGGTTCAAACAACTTGCATGCATATTCACTAATTTAACACCCAACACACATCGTATTCCAACTGAAACCAAAAGTCGTTAGTCTGAAACAACTGTCAGGGATGGAACCTTTTGAGGAGGATCCGGTCTTGGACGGGAGCGCATTGGCAAAGAATAACAGCTTGACATATCAAACGGACATAGTTTTCTTCCTCTACTGGTTACAATTGGCCATCTGTCTCTAGCGGCACCGAGGTTTCTTTGACAAGACATGGTTTTTATCAGGTTTAAACCTTGATGATCAATCGATACAGCCGAGTATTACAAAGTAACTAGTTTACATTACTAATCAAAATTTGCTACAAATCATGCTCTCTATTGGACCCTGGAGGTTGATAAATTAGTAGCAGATAGTGAACGATCTCAGCTGCTAGACTCCCTAATTCGATTTTATGTTAGAAACTGGATTCATACTCCAATCTCTCAAAGGATTCCTTTTCACTTTTCACAGGTGTATGCCTAGCAAATAGTGCTGAAAGGCTGTTTGCTAACTGTTATGACAGCAGGATCTGGGAAATAAGTGGTTTAAGCAGAAGCAAACAGTGTTCCTTTGATGATATTTTCCTTCCAGTTTATAAAGAGTAAATCATATCACTAAGCAATTGGCAAAGGATGGAATGACAAAATATTTTATGGACCAATAGAAATAAAACGTAGACTAATGCATTTATCAATCAACATGATTCTCAACCGCAAACCATTGTACCATTTAGCCAACAAAATATATTAAATGCGCAAATAAGAGTTTTTTGGATGGTGATGACCTCGGACCGCCGCACGTTTTCCTTTTGGGGTCTTTACTGACCGTGCCTAACATTATCGGAATTTTAAAAAAAAAAATACAAAAAAAAAAAAAAAAAGAAAAAAAAAACCAAAAAACAAAACAAAAAAAAAACAAAAAACAAAAAAAAAAAAAAAACAAAAAACAAACAAAAAAACAAAAAACAAAAAAACAAACACAAAAAAGAAAAACTCAGACCAAAAAAAAAAAAAAAAACAGTGCCCCCCTCTCCCATTAAACTCCCAACAGCATTTTGACCTGACCACAAAACTTCTTTCCATAAAAAAGTACACTTTTCCCATTAATATTCATTCACTTTATGAATTTATTAAGTCCGATAGTGTTCAAAATAATTGCAGCATAGAACAGTAGTTTACACCCAAGATTCAGTCCGGAATTATGACTCAATTCAACTAATTACCCACTCAAAACAGACATGACATTTGTATAATCCAACAGTCCTCAAGCTGAAACAGTGACGCATTTGTTGTATGCATAATGAGGTTGAACACTTTAAATGTGTGTTTTTTTTTACTGTTCCCAGTTTGAATAAGATTAGTTCTCTATGTTAGCATCAAAACTTAACCTGGCTTCTGAATGACTAAATTGCAAAGTCCAAGATTGGTCAATGTAAATAAGGAAGTATGTTCGAAGATGGTGAACGCGTATGTTTGAATGGGTGTGCACCAACGAACGCCGTAGCAAACATCATGTTTCCTTTAAATGGAGTTCACGCAACGTTGATTTTTTGTGAAATTGGCGGGTATATGAACATTTTTACAAAAATATAGCGTGGTTAAGCTGATGCGTTTTTTTTTGGGGGGGGGTCTTTTTCGGGGGCGGAGTGTTTTTGTTCTGTTTTTATTTTTTGTTTTTGTTTTTTTTTTTTTTTTTTTGTTTGATTTTGTCCCTTGATTTTCAAACTTTTTATGAAAGATGTGCATTATGTGATTTACATGTGTTTAAGAACGAAAAAGAGTTCTTCTGGTACACCAATGGATAATATGAGAGCGAGCCAATTCAAACTTATACCCGTTTGCAAAGTTCAAATCCATGCTCAAGTGTAACAAAATGTAGGTTTGTGTTCTATCGCAATTACATCGATCTACATGTAGTTTTGCCCACTTTCTTGGTACCTTCTGCCACTGTCTGCTGAAACCGGAAGGTACACCGATGTCCCCCTTGAACCGAAAATATGCATGTTTTATGATTCTGATTCCACTGAAGAAGAAATTTCCTTCTAATTATAAAGTCGTTTTTAGAAATTTAAGAGAGATATTTTTGTTCACAGATTGGACGAAACAATTTGTGTTTTTTACGAAATAAACGCGACAGAGGAAAAAATTCTGTAGCAAATTACCTGTAGCAAGGCAAAAATTCTACCTAAATATTTAAGGAATGCATAATGTCTCCGACCTTCGAGGTTGCATTGATTCGCTTGATACCCTGAGTTTCAAAACATGCGTTCATATTAAAATTGTATGTACAATGATTGCAAGACATATATGACTAGCGGGATGATTAACCGTACCTATTCTGTGTGCCTAGTTTACGTATTATCATTTTGGCAATTTTTGTATTGATAGTAAGTTACGCTGATTACCTGACAACAACATATTACCATTTATCAAGAATGAGTCATTCTTACTTATTAGCAGTTAAGTTGATATGTATAAATATATAAAGACAATTGATCAAGTTTGAAAACTACGGAGTCAACTGGGTTTTGCAAACTATGAACTTGAAATATTATCATGTATAAATTGTTCACACAGCAGGGAATGTCACATCAAACACAATCAAACTACTAATGAAACCTCGATTTGTAACTTGCAAATGAAGAATCCTTGTGATCATTTCTTAATTTGGCGCAAACAGATTTTATATTGTCATAATAGAGCTATACATTTTCATTATCCCTCATTGCAAACATATGAAAGAAGCGCAAACAGTTATAGCGCATTCGTTTGGAAATGTTTTGCCGTAAAACTCACGTTTAAGCTAAGACGCTTATAGAGGAGGCCATACAAATTCAAATTGAATTGTACTACCAGCTTTATGTGACATGCATATATATATATATATATATATATATATATATATATATATATATATATATATATATATATATATATATATATATATATATATATATATATATATATATACATACATATATATGAACATTCATCTCAACAATATAAACATTGCTTCCAGTATTCATCTCAAAAAGATAACCATCTTTTGAAAAAGTAAAAAACATTTATAGCGATTAATGACAGAAATGTTACATTAGGATCATAATTCCTCTCACGTTCATGGATGTTTGTAGATGTGTCAACATTGTCGACATTTTGTAGAATGGTAAATCATGCTCCAAGTTGGGCATATTGAGGGATGCGAAGTTTGCATCAGGTAAGGAGAGACAGAATAAGGGATAAAAACGAAAGAAAGAATGAATCCAAAATGAGAAACGAACGAAGGACAAAGATAAACAGAAAAAAAATGGCATGACCACAGGGATAAAGAAAGAAAAACGGTCAAGTTAGTTGAAAGTGTACAATGTAGAATTGTCTTTCTTAGCTGAGGTTTTCTATCATACACGAGTATACCTTCTTTGATATATCACCTAACACTTGGTGTATCTTATCATTTCTAGCTCACTACTTACAAGTAAACAGTTTGTAAAATCAAGAGGCCTAGTATCCAAACGCACATAATCTTTAACAGGTTACCATGTTAAAACTATGCAAGACAAACTTCACAAGTAAATCAACAAGCACCCCGATCTCGTCTTCTACACAAATTATGTCTACCAGAGGCCCGGTTGTTCCCGGATATGTTTCTGTCGTACTCAAGTCAGGCTATACACTATAGACGAATACCCTTTTGAAGCCGTTGGTCTGCATTCCAAACCTTAATTCTGTTTCAGATACAAGTAACAGCAAACGGCATCAATCCCTGTTACTATCACGGCAAAAGAAAACACGTGGATATTCAGGTTAAAAATACCAAGCTGTGGGCGTTTTCGTTTATTTAAATAATACTGCGTCTTAGCTACATTCTTGTGATGATCCGCTGAGTTTTGCAAGTGCTTACATTCATCTAAAAAACAAACCAGCTTCAGATTGGATAAAGAACGTTAAATCTGATAACGTAGAGAAAAGTAACAACATTCCTTCCTGTACAAGGAGACCATTGGTAGTTTTGTGCTTAGTTGAACCAAGCGTAATAAGGCAGAATACTGACTAGAGATATTTTGTATGAATATATATATATATATATATATATATATATATATACATACATATATATATATATATATATATATATATATATATATATATATATATATATATATATATATATTATATATATATATATATATATATATATATATATATATATATATATATATATTATGTAGCTAGTGACAAATAAACACGAGACCATATTTTTCTTTATTCGTTATCAAAATATCCTTGTTCGGTATTTGTCCACAACAAAAATAAAGTTATCCTTCATAATAGACAATTTTGCATAAGAAAACCATAACCACTTTTCCGTTAACGTAACGTCGGGATTTTAGTGGGAATAAGATTCTTTCGATGCGAACTACCGGAAGGGCAGTCTTCTTTGTGACAAGAATGGACAAGGCGGGCGAGGTACGCAAGTGTTGCTCCAAAAAGTTATACTTTTGGACAGGCTGCATTCTGAACTGCTTTTAGTTTCCTATTTTTTTATTATTTTACTTGTGTGTGTGTGTGTGTGTGTGTGGTGTGTGTGTGTGTGTGTGTGTGAGAGAGAGAGAGAGAGAGAGAGAGAGAGAGAGAGAGAGAGAGAGAGAGAGAGAGAGAGAGAGAGAGAGAGAGAGAGAGAGGCTGCATTCTACGACAGTGAAAGCTGGAACGAAATTTGAAGTTCATCAAAACAATATCGAGGCACATTATAAAGTCACGATAAATACCACAGCACCAAAGTTGATTGCCCATTGCTGATGTTCCTATGTGCAATGCACAGTTGCTCCGGTTAGCTCTTAATCACAACATTTTTATCAGCAAAACAGTTCACGAACGATTGGCGATATAAATTTAGTGACAATACCTTTCCATGCAGAAGAGTATTTAAAAAAAAAGAAGAAAATGTGCCTATCATGTCCATTTAAAGCTGGCCCACAAAGGATGGGTGAAAATAGATTCGGAGGAGCTGGGGTACATGCGAAATGAGTCTGTTTAGATTGAAAAATAATAACGTGGATAGGCGAGGGGAATGAGTTTGACATAATACAAAGAATAAAAGTGATCTCTCGCTCAGGCCAACTTTGACCCGTCGCAGTCATAAATGTTAATTTTTCGAGCCTGGTCTCGGTCCTATCTTTGACATTGTACTTGAGAAATGATTGAGTCAATAATATGGCCTAAAGATACAATAACATGACTAGCCTGTCATTGAACATTGACTGGAGGTTGAAGTCTATGTGTTACCTATTGTCACGATGATATGTGTGCTTCTTTTTTTAAAAAGGCGTTAAGATATCAGAGAGTTTTGCTATGTGATACGCTAGATTGTGAAACAGTGTCCAATGATGAATTATATTACGGAAGAAAACTATGCTTTATCTGTTTTAAGTGCCTGCTCTTACTCAGGGTACATACAACAGAGTGGTAGAAAAATTGCCACTGTGTCTCTGTTTTTGAAAACAAGCCTATCGATGTATACATTTTGAGTTTTGTTAATCTGTGTAATTTCTTTGCATGTAACAAGAAATAGTTTAAGATTAATTTGTAAAATTTGAGGGGAATTTTACTCAAGGGGTCTCATTTACACTTTAAGAAGGGATCACAACAAAACTTTCGGCATAAAAAGCCTGAAATCAACGGTTATGTAAAGACAATAGTATAACTTTGGTAACCTTTTCTTTTTATTTTCCGTTAAAAGGAACGGTTTTTACCTTTTTGAATTTTGAAGTATCTGCAATTAACATTGACATTTTTCCACTTTGGAGCTCAAAAAGTAGCACGTGAAATTAGATTATTGCCAAACAAAAAATGGTTACCTAAGTCATACTTTTGTCTTTACATAGCCTTTAATTTCATTAAGATTCATCCATCACAGCTTTGAGTGCAAAAATGTTTCTGAGATATTCACTACCAAAAATAACGAAGGAGATTTGCTGACTTTAATAACTCACAAATGCGTCTGCTCAGGCCATTAAAAAAGACGACTAAATGCTAATCTCTTAAAAGCTGTCATAACTTTGACCTATACACTTAAAACAATGTGGTGGTTCTGATCAGTCACCTGTGATATAATCCGCTCACCTGTAAAACACATCCACCGAGGCTTTGACTGTGAATGGTTATCTAAACATCACCATTAGTGACCACATCTGACCGCCAATTAATTGGTTGACTCTATAAAACAGGGACACTTTTTCATCTTTAGGTAGAAAATCTGAAGTCAGCACCTTTGGATAACCTCTAATCACCTTTTAATATTTTTGGATAGTTTGATACTTAAACTACAAGCTCCCAAAAACTCAGACGTGTGAACATAAAATTTATATGAAAATATTGATGTCAAAACTTTTTTTCACACTGAAAAGTTAAGCCAGTGCCGAGCACATGCGGTTTGTTTGGATGAGCATGATAATGAAGCATGTCATTGTTTGCACAGTCATTAATACAAGACCCCTGTAAATCAATTGACAAGGGTCAGTCATAGGGAACAGGAAACCATTAGCCGTGGAGAGAAGAATGTGTCAGTTCAAACTAATCCGTATATTGTTCTGATTACTTTGAAATTCTCTATTGATGTAAAAAAAAATCAGTACAAACCACTTACTAGGCCCCAGATATGGAGAGCCGCATATGAACCCACACCCAAACAAGCCAAGTATGATGTCCCCAAGTTAAAAAAAAGTCTAGATTTAGGCCACAAGATATACCTTTTTTAATAACAACATCACAGAGGTAAAGCTACAAGTTTATTTCACACAATAATTTAAACACGGGACAGAAAAAATGAATATGTGTCATATTACAGTCACAAATGTATAAGAATTTGCAATTTTTTCTTTCAATGCTCAACCTGTGCAATTTGTATCTTGCCTCACAAACATATGAATTGTCGTATCACATTAAAATCAACGGACATCAAAAGAAAAATACCATATCCAGGAGCGGTTCCCAGGATTTTCTTTGACAACCCATTCCGTGTTTTTGAAGCCATTTATAAAAGGAAATGAACAACCTGTCAGGACTAAATCATTTTTTAAAAACTTTTTATTTTTGCTATTTCAGAACTCACCATTGAATTCAATCCTGGACATGGATATATATTTTAAATTTCTTCTGATTTCAACTTGAAGAAAAAAAAAAAAAGTTTGTGCGAACTCTGCGCGAAAAATGTGAAAGTCCTACCAAGTCAGAAAGAATGCTATAAAATCTCTAAAAAAATCCAATCCTGCAAAAAAACATTTTGGGTATGGATATGTAGTAATCAGAAAATACATAGGTCTAATGCAGTTGTGACGAAAAATTAAATGCGTCATATTGATTTAAACTTGCCAGTCACACTGCGCACTAGCTTCACAGCTTCCACCTTAAAGTTTTGTAAAGAAGTAAACATGTTACAGTGATTCTTTTTGGCATGGATAAAGACTAGCAATTCATCATCTCAAAAGTAGCAAAGCCTCAATTTCACTAATTTGGAAGTCTCGGGTAAGTGCCGGCGCCTTAAACGTGAAATGTCATTATTCCATATTTTATTCCATATATGCTCTCCAACCCCTCAATACTATTAATGAATAAATTGTTTGTGAAAAAAACTACATAAAGCCTTTTACACTACGTATTATGAATATAGCTAACTAATACCCCGTGGACCAAGAGCAGGGAGCTGTTAAAGATACTGGAGTTTATGTTTGGTGAACTGGGACCGAACTTAACTTGCAATATGATTGTGCCGTTGATATAAAAATGATCATATGAATGCATGGTTCAGAAATAAGAATTATTCTTTTGCTTTTTTCCCTTCCCAAAAAGGATAAATTACGATCAATTGTATCAATTTTGAAACAGTAAATGTATAAATGCATTCAAAATGTTTGTAAAAATTAATCTAGCCCAGACCCGTAATTGTCATGTAAATGTTAAAGTAACCCACTTGACCCAATAACTTTGTAAAACAGAGAGGTCAGAGCTCGACTCCAACCTTTTGGGTTCAATTTCCATCAACACCACAGAAATTGTAAGTGCTAAAACATATATCCAGTAGATTGTATTATGTTTTCCTTTATTTTTTTATTTTTATTGTTTTTTTCTGTTAGTAAAGTGGCAGCGAAAGATTCGCATATATTTAGTGAAAATGCATTGCCTCGTTGTACAGATTCAAAATTTAAGGAAATCATAAATTTTATATCATAATTCACATACTAATGCAACCGGCCATAAATACGCAATATAATATATAATTCTTCTTCTTCTTCTTCTTCTTCTTCTTCTTCTTCTTCTTCTTCTTCTTCTTCTTCTTCTTCTTCTTCTTCTTCTTCTTCTTCTTCTTCTTCTTCTTCTTCTTCTTCTTCTTCTTCTTCTTCTTCTTCTTCTTCTTCTTCTTTTTCTTCTTCTTCTTCTTCTTCTTCTTCTTCTTCTTCTTCTTCTTATATTTTATTCAGCAATTGGGAAGTAGGGCGAGCCCCATATAAATCCCTTCTGCAGAAAAAAAAAAAAACAAAGGGTACACGACAAAAACGTATGGTTGCAAGTGGAAACTTGTCAAATTACCGAAAAATGGGCTGGGAGAAATAATTTTCTTCCTAAATAATCTTTATAGTTTGTACGTTTTTGTACTTCTCTGTCTTTCCTTTTCTTTCTTTACGCACAGGCAGATATCTGTAGGCAATCTCCGCGCTGTGGGTTTATACTCTATCCCAAGGAATACAAGCAGAAACACCGTTCAACTACTTTCGTCGTGACCAAAGAATAATATGCGTTTTTATGCCATTAGACGGTTATCAGATCTCTTGTAAACAGTTTACAGTTAACCAGTATTGCTTGCCAAACGATTCCATATAACAACTGTTGGCTTTGATGCGTATCAGATGCTTTGCTTGCGTTTCTCTAATAAGCCAGCGGATTCCTTTACAACATAACTTGGCATTTCAACGAAGCTAATTTTGAATATAATTAATAAGACATGCAAGGATAGATCTTTTCATTTGTTTGACTTTTTGATGTTTTTAATCTTTGGCCCTTATTATCAGTACCTGAATAGGAAACCATTAAACTGAGCCAAAACGTGAAGTTCAAAAGTATTATATAAGGCGTACAGAATAAAAGAATTATAACTGGAGCACATATTAATGTCTCTAAGGTGATGTGACATAAAGCTACCAAACGTCATCCCATTTTTTGATTGCCCTGGTTTCACATAATGAAGCAGTAGGAATCTGTGACAAAAAGCTGTACAACATTAATCTGCTTGTAGTCTTTCAGGATTAATCCAGTCTAAAAACATTTGAACCTTGATAATCAACATTATATGCATTTTCATGCAAAAAGGCACATTATTACATCTTCATCAGCGACAAATACATGTATTTGGAAGCGCTTTATAGACTTAATAGTGACCAGCTTCTGTGTGTTTTCTCAATGTAACTGCAAGCTCAAATATAAAACGAAAATACAATGAAAAGCGGTGGGACAGCCACAGGTTAGCACAGATATATATCAATGCATCTGGATCGTAAGAATAGGACTTCGTACAGCTAGACAGTATGTGGACAAACGAATGATTTGGAAATATTTGGTTCAGTGTATTCGGGCCTTCGCTGTAGCTGATACCCAACGAAACCGAACGTGCAAAATCAGGTTTACTGATTGCCTTGGACGAAATACGGAGAAGAACGGAGCCAAATGAAAGAAAACAGAAAGGTTAATCAATAGGTATGGCCTTCTCTTTATGGGTAAAACATTGCAGTCCGCAAGAAACAAACTTTCCTCGCTGCCTGTTTAGTCAACATTAACTTTAACATTTGTATGATTCTGCTTAAAATGCTTCCTGCCTTATGTGTAAAATTGGAGTTTAGACAGAAAAGAACCAAAATGCAAATTGTGAGGTCAATCATGCTCGATGGCTACCATAACTGTGACGTAAAGTACACATGCAACGCGAATCTTTGCCATATGTAACCAATAACCCGTAATGAGTATTTCTCAATTAACATTGTAAGTTTTGTTTACTTTACGTCAACTGAACAGCTCTCGTTCAAGTGACGGCATGTGGGCATGCCTAACATTTTAGTATCGATCCTTTCCTTTTCCGGGAGCAGAATGCACAAAACTTCCGGAAATTAGCCAAACAATGTATAACTTGGTTCCTCCGCTATTTCGGATCTAACGACAGGACCTGTCCAAAGTATTCAACCTATCGCAGGTATGAGGAACATATTTCTTCAAACAAGAAATATCCCTGAGATACGAATAGTAAATGCATTCGATAGAGAATACATATTCAATATACGCTGCCTTTCTGAGAGAAGAGAAGCATATCTGTTTAACCTGGTTAATCTTTTTTTGTAAGATATAAGGAACAGATTTGTTCAATTTCTGTTACTGCTTCAAGTTACGAGAAGTAGATCTATTCAAAGTAATTTAAAACTCAACAACTGCTTAGCGATGATCCGTTTTAAACTTAACAACTGCTTAGCGATGATCCGTTTGATTCTAATGGAACAATACTTTGAAATAAAAGCAATTACATTGTTTACAATTTCCAACGGTGACATGCGTAATATAAGTAATGGCATTATCTTACATATGGCAAGGAAATTCAATGTAAATGAAGAACCTACTTCATATCGAACGAGAAAAAAACAAACAGTCAATATGTGATACAGTGTTAAATGTAATGTCAATGTTTAAATTGGTGTCTAAAAAACAGAGAGGTTCTATACAAGGAGAGATGAGCAGGGTCCTGATGTAGGTATTCACCCTGAGATCTGACGAGGAAAGCTGTTCAATGAAAATAATCGAGTCTGGTCTTTAATTCTAATTTTACACGCCTAAATGTCCAATCTACTGTGTAATCATTCAAATTGCCGAGCATTTAATTTCCGGTTTGAACCCAAAACACGATATTCAGAGTTTAATATCCCGAATTGATCGTGAATTGGATTCAAAATTTACCTAGTAAACAATTTATCATTAGACAGTAAACACGTCAAGTATCGTGTGTACGTGAGTCCCCTAAAACAGACATTATAATAACGATGATGACAAGAGTAAAAATGATGATGACCACGACGACGGTGATGATGATGATGATGATGATGATGATGATGATGATGATGATGATGATGATGATGATGATGATGATGATGATGATGATGATGATGTCGTCTTACCGATTTTGTAAAAAGATTGTTTAAGTTGACATTCTAAGATATTTCGGTGGGCGTACATGTTGTCTGTCACATGTACAAATTTGCCACACTAGCCCTTATTCAATCTAAAGACAATTACAAAATACCACTATTATTATGATAGTAGGCAATGGACCGTGTAAACCGATAAATCTTGTTTACACTATGGTACGTATCTGCTGGCAATGAAATGTGTTAGCTTCCAGATCCTTATAAGACACAACATATATGTATAATTCTAAGGCTGTAAATATATCTCTAAATCCCTATGTATGAATATATCTCTAAATCTGATTATCTGATTTTGATCAAACAAAAGGTTATTTAGGCATTAGGCCCTTAAGGGGGCAAAACCATAATAAGAGATATTCAAAAAGAAATCAGGCGTTTTACGCACATGTTAATAATGAGGAGTCCTGCAAACTCAACCATGCAAAACAAACCAGACGTTTTCCTATTTTTGTATCACTTTTGTTAAAAAAAGAGAAAAGAAGAAAATAAACTTACGTTTTAACGAAAATCCTTTCGCAGATACATGTATTGACATCGTAATAGCGCAAAATTTGTCATCTTGCCTTGAATAGTGCCAAAGATATAAACAAAACAAACAGCACATTTTATCTAAAACGCTTGTGCGTTTACGTATACAGCAATTTTGAATCACGAATTCTCCCTGTGATGCAGACAAAATTTGAAAAAGCCTTGCCTTCAATTAGATATATCGGTTTATTACGTTAAGAATGCATATATCTCTGATATTTAAGCCTAGAAGTAGGCCTTTTGGTAGGTTTGGACATTAGCTCAATAAAATTAATAATAATAACGTGGCTGGACGGACGGACGGGCGTACAGACGAAAGTTGTGCAATATGAAATCTTTAAACTTAAACCAGTCCTGTGAAAACTCTATCTCAAAACCATCATAAGTTTTCATGTGAAAATTCCATTCATTATGGAGTTTTCTGACCTTGGAAATTGGATCAAGGTCACCTATCTTTGAATTTGACTTAACTCTTATAGAGGATTATAATCATGTACAATATGAAAGCCCAAAGATAAAAGGTGCTGGTGATATGGTGCGGAAACCTAGTGGAGTGGACAGACGGACGGACGGACTTACGGAGATCAACTATTTCCGAACTTGACCTTACCCTTATAGAGAATTATAATCCTATGCAGTATGAAAGTCCTAGCCTGAGTAATCATGGAAAAAATAAATTTTTAAGACGGCCGATGACCTGGTGGATTAGGTCAAGGTCACCCAACTTCGACGTTATCGTAACCCTTAAAGAGGAATATAATCCTGTGGAATATGAAAGCCCAAGGTAAAAAAGTGCTGAAGTTATAGTACAGAAACGGCTGGCAGTGATTACTTTATGCATCCTCCTCCTCCTACGAAGGGGGGGGGGGGCATGGTAACGTTGATGATGATGATGATGATGATGATGATGATGATGATGATGATGATGATGATGATGATGAAGAAGATGATGAAGATGATCGCCGTTGTCGTCGTCGTCGTCATCATAATCATCATCATACGATCCTGGATGTACATGCATGCAGATGGGTGCACTGTTTTATAACAAAATCGTTTTACCTCCAAACCCAGGTCGTAGGTTTTTGTCATAATTGTTGAGTAAAGCATTCAATAGTTCCGAAATGTGTCGAGTTTTGTTGTTGAAGTAATTGTCTTTGTACGCTTCCGTGATCCTGAAAAAAGAAATCAAGAACAGTGCCAGAATGGCATCTTTGCGACTCACCATATACATTATCAAAAGCAATGCCAAAATAGCTTCTTTGCAATTCACCATATAGCTCAGGGAAAGCGCACGGTAAAGTGCACAATGATTGGCATGAATCATTTTATTCTGTGATAAGAATTCAATGTAAAATATCAATGATTGCACCTTATGTAAGAAGACGATACGTGTAGTTGCTCGTGTTGCACGTTGCATGTGATAGAAATGAAGTATCACGACTGGTGTTGCTATGCTATCACGCTGTCGATCGATTGTCAAACCAAATTATGCAAACAATAAAACCTCTTTTACAGCTTTTGTGTGTATTAATATCCATGTTAAGACTCATTTGTCACACCTACTTGGTTTTTGACAATCACCCGGGGAATTTATTCTTACGACTGATGCATGAAATGTGGAGGTTTTTTTCAGGGCAAAGTAATGCATTTTCGTGCATAATGTAATAGCAAGTTGAGTAGTTGCATGCCTAAGAGTCAGTACTGGTCTGATAGACCATCTGCTTTGTCCCAAGGCGATGCAAGGATTCAAAATCACTTCATGCAGACAAGGTGTAGACATGAAGTTGACGGTCCATCGGAATTCTTGATATTGGACGAGTGGGTTGTTGGCTGCAGTGAGCCTGTAATTTATTGTCAATGAGGTCAGAGGCACACACAATGTACGTATTCACGGCACACTCTTGACAAATAATACACAATTTTGGTCCTGTAGTGGAGGGATGGGGGGGGGGGGGGTAAGTAAAAGATCCCTAACGGCTTTAGCAGTGCAGAGCTTCACGTTCAAAATTGGAGACAATATCTCATCACAAAAAGGTCAGACAGTAACGCAAGTCTCAAAGTGCACCATCCATTTTGCGTCTAATTAAGACAGGTTTTCAAGTTCTGCTTCTTCCCCTTTCAGCGCGAAAGTAAGTTACTATCAACATCTCTGGAGAAGCATTTGCCCACCAGGGCTGGGTGCATATTTTGGATAAAATCGAAAAGGAAATGATCTTTTAATCAAAATATCTTCAGCTTGTTATAGGCTGCATTGATATATCAGTTTTACTTGAATGTTACTGCGTATTGTAACTCAAGATAAGATACTTCTTGCGGGCGTCGGCTTTGTGTTTGTATAGATCAGATCAAAATCATACAGTTTGCATAATTAATGCCTTTGCGGCCAAATATATTCTGGTTCGATTCAACCAGTGCATGGCCTTTATAGATAATTTATCAACTTTGCATGTTACTACGCTACCTTGGCAGAGTAGACACTGGAAATGCACTGTTCTCAAGCGGTGCAGTTACAATATAATTATTAACACTTTACACTCAAGTGCGGTGAGTTTTATGCAAATGATAAATAAAGGAGAAAAACATTCAATATTGCATAAAGACACGCTTAATGGTCTCCCGCTGAAGATCCGTTGATAAATTCATGTGATTATTGAAGCCTTAAACTTTCATTTTTTTTTAATCAAACCTGATATAGTGATTATATTTATATATTTAGACACACACAATGAGTGGTTTATCTCTAATTTTGGTGCGGAGGACACAAATCACGAATAATCAATTATAGATACTTAATTTTTAACGTATACATATTATATGTGTCAATAAGGATGACGAATTACTTGTACATATATATTGGACGTATCATAGAATTTACCCTGTTCTATCGGTGCCCCTGCTGTAAAGGGGAGGTATTCCTGATAATAAATGAAATAAAAATAAGTAAATGACTGAATCGGATATGGAACATAGAGAGCTAGAATAGTGATATATATATATATATATATATATATATATATATATATATATATATATATATATATATATATATATAATATCGTTATATTTATAATTTATTGTTTACCGTCATTCCCAAGCTTTACGTCTCCTCTCAAAATAAAGCAGCCAACGCGGGATATTAATTTTATACACACCAGTTGCTTCCTGTCACATCTAGACACCAAATTGCAAACTGGCTTCTCTATCTCCTTGTGTATTTTTTTGTGAGACACAATTGTGCCTGACAAATGCAAATAAATGGCACATCTCAGGTGTAGCTGGTGGCCTCAAAAGCATTGAAATTTTCACAATTAGAAAATCTAATAGAATACGATGGACTTGTTGCGGACTATTTATGATGGCATTGGTAGCCTGAATGTAGAATTATGTTCTTCTATTTAACCACAGCCGGGGCTGAGCAGAAAATCAAGTAAGTTAGCCAAACACTGTCACTAAAACAGGGGATAGCGTGATTATTCAAACATCAGTAATGTTAGTCTTATAACGGGAAATAACTAAGTGTTCAGTCGAACACATAGACGAAAGCGACGTCCCATTTCTACAGACATCACTTGTCCTCGCCAAAGCACGTAGAGTACACCTGAGGACAACCATATGTTCCATCCCGAGTCGGATCATGCTCGAACCATAAAAAGAAAGAGAGACAAATACTTGAACAAGACTAAACGACCCTTTGGAACGCCTTAAATAAATAAGTTCCTTCCCTCCATGAATACATTGATTCCTAGCCGCATAATTCCCATTTACTTGAGACAATGCTTCCCTGATTTTGGTCCTGATGGTCCATTTTTGCCTCAAAATGAGGACACACGGCCTGACTTAAATAAGAGTGACTATGCTGACTGGCAAATTGGCCAATTTCATCAGCCACGATGGTCATTAGTTGTACCATCTGACGGCCAGGTAGGGTATCGAATTAGCGGCCCAGGCAATGGCGGTACTTCAACGTGATTTACCCTAAGCAGAGCACACGATGCTTGCGTGCAATGAGATCATCGTTTTTAATGCTGCTTGTTGCAGGGAACTAACAGCAAGTTTTAAAAAATGAGGTGCAGTTTGTATTTTACTGAAGTTATTTTTTTATAATAAGAGGATGGCAGGATAATGGCAAATGTCATTTTATTGCAAGACAGGAGCAATCAGCATACGCTGTTGGGTAACCTGAAGACCACAGTGTCCCAAGCTTTAAATAGTATCTTTCCGTTAGAACAATTCCTAAGCAATTGATAGCCAGCATTTATATCACTACAATCCAAGTTAAGTATAAAATAGGCGAGTGACTTGGGACCCACACATTCACTTTAAGTGAATTATATAAAATCGTGGCTTAGTCACTCAGCATATTGTCCTCGCAAGGTCCCATGTCAACGCAAGAGGCGATCTGGATATGGCACATTGAAGAAGCATCATCACGACTCTTATCTCTCTTTCCACCAAAACCTCTTTATGAACAATCAATTGGGACATACACACACTTGCTGCTGGAGGCTTATGTTCCTTAAAATTCCAGTACTCTCTGTAGTGAAGCCTAATGTTTCCTTTCAGTAGCAGCTTCTGCACACAAGCGTTCCACTGCTCTATCAGCGCGTTTCAGTTTAATTGATGACCCATATTATCGTATATCAACATTTAAACAAGTCAAACACTACAGACTGATCAGACCAATACAAACAATGAAGTATATATTACCTCATTATATCCAATAACAGAACCATCCACAGAAGAGTACCGAGCTTCTTGGTGTCAGTGTGTTTTGCTTCGCTCTCCAGACCACGTTTTGCGGACCCCGTCCTCCCGACGACTTGCACACATATAGGTGTCCACATGTTCTAAAACCCAAGCAGAGACACAACATAGATCATACACATACATATAGCCTGGCAGGTTGTGAGTAGATGCTTCCCGTTGTTGATCTTTGGCTAATATTTGGTATGCCTGAGAGGCCTGTACATGTATACTTTCTATTTGAAAGCCAGCTACTTGCTGCTGGCTGGTTGCTTGTACCATACAGGAAGCAAGCGACTCCTAGCGACAAACATCAACAACGCAAGGTGCGAGGAGCATATGGAATCCACTTATCAATCATTGTATTCGTATTGACCAGTAGCCTTTTCTTATATTAGAGCCCTTAAAGGCTAAAGCAATTGCCCAAAATGACATCTATTGGATTTAAGTCGCGTTTTGATGCACAATTTAGCCACAAAAGCTTCGTGAGTTTGTGCAAAAGGATTTGAAGTATTTGATAAGCCTCATCGTCACGTGGTTGTAAATAAGGAAAAGTCACGCATGCATGGCCTACGGCAAATACCAAGACTTGCTTTTCGTTGCAGCTCGTTTTTCAGGGTGTGCATGATATGATAGATGCAGGTACCCATCATGAATTGTTACAAGGTTATACAAAAAATCTGTTGCATTAGACGGTGTAGTTGAACAAAAAGCATCAGAAAGATGCGGGAGTGACATTGCAGGCGCTCTGCATTTGTTTACATGGACAATAGGGGTATATCTAATAAATACCGTCCTGTCGTAAGATTGGTGGCGCACCTTTAGGCTTGGTTTACAATCATGGTATGATAGGCTTCTAATGGCCTCAGAATGCCCAATACTGTTGCAAATTCAGAACTGACAAATGGAATTATCTATAAACAAATTTCTGAGTTTTTCATATATCATTGTGTGATTTAAGACAAGATAAATGTTAGAAAGGTAATGCATCGTTTCACGGTACTATTTATAGAGTGAAAGAATGTAAGCTTTGTTCCAGATAACAATACCCGTTAAGTTTACATGAAGTATGCTTCTTTTGAAATTATTTGACGGCTTATAAGGCTGCTTGCACATGAAAATAATTCTATACGTACTTTGCTGGAATTTAATAATAGGGGAGAGCTTCCATTCAAATACAAACAGGCTTAGTCTAACCAAACTATGTTTAATTATCAGAAAACCAGGCTCCAACAATCCGAAGCAACTGGCGTAAGAGTGACCAGGCAATGCAAAATTAATCAACCAGGGAATTAACAACCGAAATGAACGCTGTCGTAAACAACACAAAAACAATTTATCCCCTCCCCCCATAACAACTTTGAAATCACGGCGGAGAAAAGGTACGTGACTGTAAAAAGCGACGCTAAAGTTTTGATCTACATACATGGAAATTCACCACAAGTTTCTACAGCAATTTATATTTTCGCCTTATTTCAGCGTAACCAGTGCAGTTAGTATAATCGGTTTACCAAAAGAAATAAACACGTGTAATATATTTCAGGGACAATGCACCCCAGGGCTTACAAATGCGATTTGTTGACCGATTATAAATACTTTTCACGTGAGTTTTAAACCAAATATGCCCCCATAATCCAGTGATCGACAGTGAAAGCCATTACAATCCCAAACAACAATAAAATCAACCCACACAATGGATGCAAAAGTCCTCGGCTAAAAAAAAAAAAGAAAGAAAGAAAGAAAAAAACCTACATGCTCCACAGAATTCTTTCCATTTAAAAAGCTAGCGTTCTTAGTTCCATTAGTACAATGTTATTTGTTTGTCATGCGAGTTCTGTGCTGACAACTCTCCGTTCCATTTTGTACCTTGAAGGAACGAACTGCAACCGTACAAGCGACCACCAGAGGGGATTTTCTAATGCGGCTCCGGCTATATGCTGAAATTTCCACTGCACGCTATTCAACGTGTATGATCTTTTGGGCTACCCAGCAATTGCAATTCCTGTTGTAGCCAAATCTATAAATTCAAGCACATGGCACCGGTATTAAAGAGAACACCGTTCGTCAGCTGCAATGTGTTATCAAATCACGTTTTTGCGACCCTTTTTTTTCTTTCTATGCGTCCGAAGTAACGACTTTTGCAAAGCACACAATTTGACAGCACAGGCTATTTCATTTTGTCTTGTTATTACAAAATACAAAATTAAAAAAACAACTATATATATATATATATATATATATATATATATATATATATATATATATATATATATATATATATATATATATATATATATATAACTTACATTGACGTCCACAAAAGAACGTTGTAATCCACAGAATCGCGGCCTGGAGATCGTTATTTTTGTCGCGATAGAGGATGTGCACAGAGTAGCGTCCTAGGCAACTGAAGACAGGTGAACGACTATCGTCCCGACAGATAGTGTGTGTGCTCACAGGCAGTATTTCGATCATGCGTTGATTCTGGCATGAGACTTCACTTCATATTCTTACCTGATGACAATACACCATAAACGCACGAACCAGTTCCGCACTCCGTGGCAATCGAATAATAATTTCGATTAATTACTTATGACTAGATGCGGATCCTTCTCAAAATATCGATGCGAGTCCAAGTTAATCAACCAATAGCGTTTGAAGCATGTTGATACCATTACAGGGCCGGAGTATGCGACTACAAATGTCAAATCTCGCCCGCCACATATACTTTGCCTCGATAATCGTACGCTCGCATTACGGGATTCTGTGACGTCACGAGGTTTCCAATGCGCTTGCGTTGCAAATGCAGTCAGATCTTCAGTGTAGTATTTTGCAAACATCGTACCAAGACTACCGCCACTCCAGCAATACCCGCACAAGGATTATGACATGACAACAATACTAGGCCTCCTTATGTTGATGGTGTTAGCTCAGGATATCGGAAGGTGTGTTTATGCAGTATTTTGTCCAATATTTTGTGGAAATATTGAGCTACCAAAGCAGATGTTCTCACCCCGAGTCGTTCCTATTGAACGCAATGCGATTCGGGTTCGGTTTGTTTGAGGATCTATACCTGGCTTCTGCCTACATATATTCCATGCTTTACTTCTTCAGGGCCCAGAATTCTTCCACCTCGAACGACCATTCAGGGCTTAACAATGTGACAGCAACTATAAAGGCACTCTTGGACGGCTATGACATTCGTCTCCGACCGGCGTTCGGAGGTAAGCTTATTTAAATTTCCGAGCTTCGTGATCGTTCTTATTTATTCAGTCCTAATAGCACAGATGAGTAATGTAGGAATTAAGCTACTATAATGTTATGCTGCTGAAATTAGCGATGTATCAGCGCATCGGATTTGACCTACTATCAAAATGAGTTGCTTGCAGCTGTCCAACTGCACGTTCCATTGAATATTATCATTGCTGTGTTGAAGTGAAGCCACATCTTTTTATCTCTACACATTCCACAGTCACCTTCTATTGATCAATTCTTTGATAAATGGCTTCCAAAATACCCCTGCTCTCTGTGTGAGTCAACTCCAAAATCATACAGGCCAACAATATTAAGATGTTGTGAGGAAAGCCAAAGGACGATTCAATGTACAACATAAACTGGATATTTCCCTCTATCTAATGTAGGTCAATATCGGCATTTATATCAGCCTCAGACAACTGGATTTTGGTTATATTTAGATTACGGGGATTCATGACAAGGAACTTTAAATCTGAGCACACACATTCTTTACCCTACTTCCTGTGTTAGAATTGCCGCACTGGACCCTGCATATGGCATTCAATATGACCTTATTTATTTGGTGAGGTGGTATTGCGGCGATCAAAGACATTGTGTCATTACCTTTGTTAAAGACAAAGTTCACACAATTATTACCTAAGTGGAACGTCTCAAAAAGGGAAACGGTGAATTCAACGATCACACTGCATTTTGTGGCCACAGCTACAGTGTACAAGTCATGCATGTTCTCCTTCAACCTCGTTAACTCTTGTTCGGTTATACCATTATGCAACAGTTCAGTGCTGGAACAAAGTAACAAAAGTTGTTGACCAGAACCCAAATTATCCCAATGGTTTCCTCAGCCAAAAAGTTATTTGAAAAAACTTATGGCAGTAAAACAACGTGGAATAAATTAGATGAAACATATGGCACTCAAAACTTTCAGTTGCTGTGGACCGGTTTGCAAGCGAAAATGTCAATTTCTGGGTCCTTATATTGATTCAGCATAAATTGAAAATGACCCACTGTAAAGGCAAGGCCCAAAATTTGTGTCAGAGTTTAATCATATATTGCTGCATAATAAAGGCTGAACACTGTAAAAGGAAATATCCTAGCCCTATAAAGCACGTGGTCAACCGTATAGAGAACATACACATATATTGTCTGGCGGTCAATGAGTGACCGATAGGCTAATTCAAGCGTGACAAACTGTAATTTCTATTTGCCTTGCTTGTCTAAAAACCGCTCAAAGGTGAATGTAATATTACGCAGCGGATCGATTTTTCAAAGCCCGTCTTCGAATTAATGTTTTACTGAAAACAACGGTGTGCATAATAGCAATTCCAGACACGCTCTTTATGTAATTTGATGTAATTAGAAAATGATCATATACTTCTTCACCAGGTTCCAGTCATATTCTTATAAACTGGTAAACCATGTACATGGGCGACGTTACTCCATTCTTTCAGGATAAATAACAGTATGGTAATCGTCTTGCGGCGCATTTTTCTTAGCAATTATTGGTATTGTTATTATAGCCCTCAATGTTTAAGTGGATTTCCCTGGAGGGAAACTGAAGAGACAGATGCAATCAAGCCCGCAATCCGGCATTATCAGACAATAGGATCGTATATGTAAGAGCAGCTTCGCCTATCTCCACTTGTCTTGCACCCTGCCAACCCCAAGACAGGTGATGCGGTGAAGCTCATGGCTTCACCAGCAACTTGCTTGCGTCTCCGCAGAGTCACAGGATGTCTTATAACACACGGCCCTACACTTACACACCACCGCAGTCTTTGCGAATTACCAGTGACCAAATGGTATTAATCGATATAGCGTTCACATTCAACATTTACTCAGTCTGAGTAAATTTTCTGTGAACCCAATTATATAGTAATCCGAAGGAAAATACATTAATTGATCGAATTGTGCCGAGCAACAGACTGGTAATTTCTGTCTCGGATACGACTAGTATTTGTCCACGCATATGAATACAAATTTATCCCTAATGTTCGAATTTGCGTGCATGTGACTCTCTTTTACATTTTCAGGTGAACCACTCCATATTGATATGGAGTTAACACTGGCCAGCTTTGATAGCATTTCTGAAGTTAATATGGTAGGTACCACAGATTTCGCATGCTTTTATATGTTGTTATATTTCATTTCAACAAACGTGATACACCCTTGAGATATTTTCAGATATGACAAGTGTAGCTTTCTTTTGAGATATCTTTGCATTAAAACCTTTTTCATGGCAGTGCACTAAATTTACCCCAACACATATGAGAATGTTGACAAGCATATAATATCAACAGTGGCCCAAATTCACTGCCATATATATATATATATATATATATGTATGTATGTATTGCTGTACCCATATATGTGAAACGTTTGTCATTTTTTTACCCTAGGAATCCGGTATGCAAATATAGTTATGCTCAAATTTCATATTATGAGGTTCAACAATGATAGGCAGCGATTTGACGCTAATATCACCTTGCTTTCCATTTACAACGGCTCCCCAAACCTGTTATCATCGAACTGTTATTAAAAGCAGTTACTGAAGGTCCCAAATAACTACTACAAATATGCGGACCATAACGTGCCTTTGAGCCGTCCCAGGGTATTTAGGTCAGTGTTCTGAGGCAAATACATATTCAGTCACTGTGAATGGCAGGGCACAGCTGAAAGCACACCTTTGCTGGAACCATGAATTAAAATTACTTTGCTTGGACTGTGTTCCATATTCAGTGCAAAGGATTGACGTGGAGGGGTCGTGAGAATAGACAAATGACAAATATTGTTTCCCGTGCCCAGTGATGAAAAAGCAGGTCATTTAGTTAAAAGTAATATTAAGATACGACCCATTTTGAGTTTGTAAACTTAGCCATGACATTCAGCCTTCGCAGAATAACTTTTTGAAAATATTCATTCATTCAAAAAACATTCAGGCTTGGCGGAATAACTTTAAACTGCAAATATACAAAAAAAATTATGAAAAGTTACACATAAGGAAATTTTGGTGGCCATTGTCAATTAATGGGTTGTGGAAACAAACAGGTAAGTCGAAAACGTGCGATGTAGTTATATTTTATGTAGCAGTGAAACATAATTTTACTTTCGTCACCATTTTGCAAGCAATGGAATCTGCGTTTTGGAAGTTGTAAGGAACCAATGCTATATCATTACACGTCCAAGTATGTTTATACCCTATTGGGCACTGCAATATGTGTCATTAAGCATTTGAAAATGTGATAAAGAGCACAGCTATGTTACAATTCAAACGAGTGTTGACTGTTTCCTGAACATTACCGGTTTAAATGTCACCTGAGATGCCCCATTATACAATTGAACTCCTTCCAATCTGGCTCGGATCAAGAGTTCGAGATGAGCGCAGACTCTGGTCTCCATAGTACATTATTGATGAAGAACATTCCCAAGATACATGTGTAATATGGGAGCTAGCCAAGTCAATTTAATCACTTCTCAAAGACGCTCTTGGTACTTGAAGTGCAAATGTAAAGATATTAGTTTGACAGTATTCTTTTATTACTTTTGTTTCTTTTGCTGTAGACTAATTCAACATGCTTCATTGATATGACATCTTTGGTGCAGTTTGTAAGGAGTAATTGTCGCTGGTGCAATCGAAATTCTGCGTGATGATTTTGGTAGTGCCACTGGATTCAATTTATTTTATTAGCAATTTGTGTAAATTTTATCAACGAATGACCCCTCACAACAGTAGTTAACAAGATATCCTGGCCACTTCCCATCCATGAATGCCTCGCACGAACTTAAACCGGTATTTCATCCTCAAGAGGAAATTATACCTTCTAAAGTTAAATTTATGATTAAAGACATATTCCAATTGGCTTCCAAACCACGCTTTGTAGATGCTTTTAATATAAAGCCGCTTGTAAGCCGTCACCGCTCAATAGAGCGAGGCAAAGTTCTGTCGGCTTGGCTGGCAATTGTGGGGGTGTTCCTTGTGTGATGGGGTTCCTTGGTCATAGGGATAAATCACCCGAACTTGTGATAAGAGACCACGAATTTAGGACTATCCATTAGACCAGGCGTCTAAACCCAGCACCGCGGCCTGCTAAGGTCCTGCCCTCACGCTGTTTAAAGCTATAACTGGCCAACGAGACCGGAATGCGGGTTCAAGGCTGCAGTTTTCAATTTCTTTTCAGGGCACAGATTTTTGTAATTCAATATTGACAGCAACCAAGCCGTATGGCTTCATTGGGTTTACGCTCTGGATGCCATTATGAGTTAGCTTCCCCATAAACCAAGGGATACCCACCAGAGACGCACGCCCAGCTCTTTATATTTGCCACGTGTGGAGACACAGATTAATCTGGCGCAAATGTCGAATGGTGGTTCACAGTCACGGAGGGGCACTATGTGGTGGCATGCAAAAAGAGGTTATAACCCAGCAGTGCAATGCCGGGGCTCGTGCCCCTGTGGCAGATGCTAACTCTCATTTTGACAATTCATACATTGACAGGAGTTTATAGACCAAAGCACCAGAATTGATCAAAGGAGATTGGTAATGTTTACAGGTAGACTTCATGGCTGTCTGTTTGTTGATTGCAATCATTCCATGTTTTGATGGTAATCCTCGGAGATGCCCCGATGTGAGCTAGTTCTGATGTTCTACAGACAAGCAATAACTTTCTTGTTGGGAAACAGCAAGTGGAAGAGCGAGAATGTGGAAGATAACACGGTCCCAGACTGACTGCCCTACCCTGTGAAAGAAGCCATACAGCGGTCAACATCTCTGTATGGTTTCTACGGTAAACTTTGTGACCACCTGAACAAGGAGATCCTTGTTGCAGGTATCCACGATTTTATAAACAAACGGTCTTGTGGCTCTAGATTTGACCTCAATCATTTACCTCTGACGAAAGGTCACAGTTGTACAAGTGTATCTGGATTAGGATAATTCTCATTGTGTCAGTTTATGGCAAGATAAATCTAAATTCACCTAGTAACATTATCCAGAGCTCTCTTCTCTGGTTTCAGGAAGTCTTATGTCGCCAAATAGACCCCATTCCCTATATTAGTTTAAGAGGGCTTAAACAAATGAAGGTGACAAAAATGATTCAACCGCCAACAGAATATTCGCAGAAGGCACATGTGATGGCAGCTCAGAATTAAAGGCAATTTCCACGCTTCTGCGATTAATTTGATCGTAGTGTGTTTCTCAAGGGGACCATGGCCGAGGGACGATCCATCAATAGTAAAGACACAACAAAAAATGGGCATGTTTGATGAAAGAGAACTTTTGAGGTTTGCCCTCGACTGCGGTCATATTTCTAACTCAGAGCACAAAGTACACAAATTCAATAAATTTCAATAGATGAAACTTTCGTAAATGAAAGTACTAGTGATATACAGCAGTCTATCTATGCTGTACAAATGTTGTAACGTCAATATGAAATACGCATCTATGTATCCCCCTGTAATGGCAAAATTAAACGCGTTCAAACATTTTCTAGAAATGAGCCATTCCAATTCATTTGTAATATTTCATATCTTACATTTCGCTGAAGTGTCGTGCTTGTATAGCACATAACGGATTAAAATTTCTTACATGGAAGACCTTCGTTTGGTCTCCGGTTTGCAATATATTTCTATGATGATGATAATAAACAGCACCAACATTTCTTGAAAATATAACTGGAATGGATCTTCAGCAATTGAACGTATTTTGTGAAGAAAACCGACAATAAAACAAGCATTTAGGAGGTACTGGAATCGTACGGTGCATTTTTTTTTCATTTTCGTATTCTGGCAGGTTTCCGAAGAAAAGCATTCTGCATCTTGCAGCTGGAGAGTTCAGAGTTGAGAAATGCAGCTCGGTATCAAATTTAATCCTGTATGTTTACATTAAGTCAAACCTGAATGTTCATACTCATACGAAAAACACATTTTGCCGTGTTAAGTTTCAGTAATGAACATGCGGGTGCAAACAGATACAACAACTTTACTGTCTTCCTCTGAAACAACAAAATCATGGATGTCACCTCTGTATTTAGGTTTGCTTAAACCATACGTGTACCACCAGTTGGTCTGCAAAAAACAAAATCATTCTACACCCGTCTTGTTTATTCAGGAAACTGTCTACTCGAGCAGAGGTCCACGTGTTTTAGTTGATCGTTTCTGGCGGTCATATTTCACGGCACAGTTAAAACGCAGCTGTACTCAACAGATTCCATCCTGACATAAACATGTTCTATGCTTCTGATTGAACTGTTGCTTCATTGATGCACGTTGACGTATTCGAAATGACGAGAGGTATGAAAATAATGTATCCCAATTGTATTATTTACGACCATGCTCCAAATTCCATTGTGTGTTCAGGATTCATTTCGTTGCTGTCGACATTCTTGCCAGTGTTTTTAGTTCCATGTCAAATTTTAATATTTTGGAAAACGTACTTATTATTGTATTAAATCAGGGTCAATGTTGCTTCTTCAGAAAGACAAGTCTTTTTTCAAAGTGCGTTTTCCACTTGATATTACCATTTTTTTCTGCGAGGGCTTTGTCGATGGGGGTTTGAATGTTATTTTGCAACTTACATTGATAGGAACGCCAGCTTTAATATTGACTACCAGGGCCATAGCTTGTAAGTATACTAAAGTGTTTGAAGACTCGAGTTAAACAAACGACGTCAAGTTAATTAGGATTGCGAAATCCAATCAATTATTGCACAGGAAACTGCTTCATTATCAGCTTCCACAAAAGTTGATGTCCTATGAATGGATATCACATTCCCAAATCTATGCTCTTCATAAAGTTGATGTCCTATGAATGGATATCACGATACCAAATTTATGCTCTTCATAAAGTTGATGTCCTATGAATGGATATCACGATACCAAATTTATGTTCTTTATATAGTTGATGTCCTATGAATGGATATCACGATACCAAATTTATGTTCTTCATATAGTTGATGCCCTATGAATGGATATCATGATACCAATTTTATGTTCCTTATTAAGTTGATGCCTTATGAATGGATATCACGACACGAAATTCATGTTCTTCATAAACCGACTTTTTCTTCAGGTGCCCAAATACCTGTATCTGTAGAGAACACAAAACTGGCCTTGGTTAACAGCTCTCCTCGGCGTCTTTAGCGTATAAGCTGTTGACTAAGTCCAAATTTGGTGCTGGCTAAATGTAAAGGAAATGCTTCTTAACGTTGTGCAGTGGACTAAGTCCGAAATAATGTTTAATGCACAATTAGCTAACACAGATGTGCATCTTAAAATACCAACATCATAATATTTTTAAGAATACATAATTTTTCCCATGCTGATCAAATGTATTGCATTATTATGAATCTTTTGCACCGTTTATTGTCAAACATCGCAACTTGGCTGAGCATATTTTACGATTAAATAACCTTTTCATATATTTTTCTTTTTAAAACAACATACTAAATGCTACTCAACTGAAACAATTTAATCACATTCGTGTGCATTGCCAATACGAGCTTCATGTACATACGAACTGAGAATAATGAATTTTACAATGTAACAAAGGTTATGTGTATGCAAAATAAATCATCTGACAAAGAAACCACGAAACCACATATATTTGTATAACTCTAGTCGGTGCCCCAGGTATCAGTTTATGTATTTTCTGAATATTATCATTATCTTGAAACGCGTGTTGTCTGCGAGGAATAGAAACCCCACATATCAGTATGGTTCAATATTCTGGGTGCATTGCTTTCCATATACAGCCAACAGATGGTATAATTCATCCCCGCGGGTGCTTTATTTAACTTGCTCAAAATAGCCTATAGTTTATGTACAATATTTGCTGCTGGTTACTCCAGAGCTCAGCAGACAATATTTAGTTAGCTGCTTCGACGCTGCCGTTGTAACCTTTTCACGACCCAGGTTGATGCATTGTATACTGTGAATTAACTTAATTACAGTGGGTGTTCAGGTTGAACGTAAACACCCAGAAGTAGGGTCTCTAGCCATAATTACTGACCCTTCGACAGCTCCATCACTCCAGGCCGCATAATTTTGCAACTGCAGAGGCTTGCCGTGTTCCGTAGGAACATTGAAACGTTCTCTTGCCGATAATTGCAAAATTTGTAAGAAAATGCTTAGCAGCAAATAAATTATAGACACATGATACGTTTAGGGCCAAAACTGTTACCATTGAATAGTTCTTTGCACTTAATGCTCCATGGGTTCTACAACTTGTCACGTGTGCCTTAGGTGTCAGTTTACCGTATCTTTCAGAACATTTTGCATTGATTTGCGTTTTTATTTAAGCAGACACCTCCGCTTAAATTCAGCTTTAACTCTTTGACGTTTGGCAACTTTGTGATTAAATCCATTGAATTTTGACAGTGATCTACTTATGTCGTAATGCATGGTAATGTAGTCAGTTTATTCAAGGGTAATAAGGTTAGTTTTTTTTATTCTGAAGTCTTGCGTGCGCCTACTATTTGGCCCCAACCCAACTTTACATGCCCTTTTTCAGTGCATGAGTTATGGGCATGGGTGATTTCTATTGCAATGTGCGCAGAGTCACATACATAAGAAATACACTTAAACCTTTGTAATTTCTCTAAATTGTGCTATATTGTACTTTTCCTGTTTATATCCATGCTTAAATGTTGCAATTTGTCAAACATTACAATTCAGGATACGTGGATGTACGGTTTCTATCTAGAGTGTACTAGGTTCCCAGTGATCTATCACACAGACACACATACAGAGAGTTAATATATATATATATATATATATATATATATATATATATATATATATATATATATATATATATATACATATATATATATATATATATATATATATATATATATATATATATATTTGTATGTGTGTGTGTGTGCATGTGTGTGTGTATATACGTGCGTATGTGTGTGGTTAATAAAACGGGTGTGGTCGTGATACGCGTGGCACACGAGCCATGCAAATGCCCTGAATTTCTGCCTTCGTGTACATTGTATTCCAGTTTAGTAAGAGAAAGTTGTCAAACGGAAGAAAAAATGAGGAGAAAATTTTCGCTGAAAGGAAAATCTTCAGGCAAAGTTGAAAATAGTAATAATTCATGAATGTATAATTGATTATTCATTTATATGTGGTCCCCAACTTCTCGCAACAAAACCCCAAACAATACCACCCCACTATGTGATAAATAAAGTCTTGTTTTTGTATCTACATTTCGGCTATTGTTGGGCGAGCTATCGGTGGTACAGACATGAATATTAATGCAAAATACAGGTATATACGTCATCAGGTAAACCTATGCATATAAGTTCCTTATATGACGTGTTTTGCACAATCAGATAAAAAATCTCTGTCTCGTAATGGGAGCAAAAGCAAATTTTAAAACAATGTCTCTTATTTGATCTTAGGGGTGAGAGATGGGAGCAAAACTTTGAAAAAAATATGCCTTGCACAATAGATGGCTCAGTTCCATGTTTCTGTAACATGATGGTGATTGGTGGAACACAAGCTGGACAAATCTTACAAAGATCAAATTGAACATCCTTTGTTCATTTGCATGGTGCAAGAATGATCTGGATGCACGCGTGATGCAAAGGTGACCACTCTCATACAACAGCATCAGAATGCAATTCGTAAAGTGGAGCTCGCTCTAGAGATAAAGCAGACTTCTCTAACGTCATTTTTATCTATCCTTTTGCCATTTGCAAACAGAAATCATCATTAAGTCCTCTTGTGTCCCGATTTAATACATTTCTGAGCGTCGATCGGATGTATTGTTGAATTGAATTACTCGCGTCAAAATCAATGTTTACCATCCATTGTAAAAATGCTTGTCCCTTTTCTAGCATTATGTTGAAAATTCCATTGTCTCGACATGAGAAAGCAAAGAATAGCAGATAATTGCCACGCGTACGTATCTTTTAGAATTATTTGTAGATGTGGTCTCTGCTGTAGTTAATTTGGAAACGCAGAATACATAGCTTCTGTTTTCTATTCACTCCGTCGTACATACAATTGCTCGTTTGGGAGGAAATTTTATTTGCCCTTGATAATGATTACTGAAAATAAATGAAGTACGCTACTAACAAGGTAAAATTTATGTCTAGGAATTACATATAATAAACGGAAGAACTAGGGAAATGTAGGCCCAATCGTATCTGGACAAGATATTGTGTCTACATGTGGTGTTTCCAAGTCTAATAACAATTCGTACATTGTCCAGATTTGGATACAATTCGAAAAGCAATAGGAAGGATAACTCGAGATGTATGTTGGCTTATTGTACAGCGTGTCAAAAGTGTTAGCCAGCAGATTCCCACTCCGTTTCAGTATCTTCCCATTGGAACGTCAAGGAGACCTTTTGAACATTAATGTCTTTCCGAGTAATCGTTTTTAGTTTGTTGTGTCCCAACTTGGAAATGCGCCGTCCTGTTAATATATAATATGTATGTCGCAATAAAATTCTGTATACAAAAAGGGGCTTAGTTATTTAATTATAAAAAAAGACACTCTCTCTCATTAAAGACATTAAATCAATAATATTCTTATTTATGAACATGAAATTTCTGGTTTGTAGGTCTTTCAATGCAGTATCATTTTCGGCAAGGAGAGATGCAAATAATACTTTTTCTTCCGGTGCTTTTCCCGCAAATCTGATTGAAAAGAACGAACCATATATATATATATATATATATATATATATATATATATATATATATATATATATATATATATATATATATATATATATATATATATATATATATATATATATATATATGTATATGTATATGTATATGTATATATATATATATATATATATATATATATATATATATATATATATATATATATATATATATACAAATATGTAGATATATAACATGCAAGTAATTTTATTTGTCTTGCACAATAAACTAATTTTCTCATACATCGCTCTGGCATTGTGACTTCCAATCTCTACATGAAGGCCGTGGCTTGAGCATCTAAAACGAGCTATCGTATTTCAGAAATGGATAACGTCAACAAAATTCAAATATATTTTTCAGGTTCCAATAACGATTCAACAAGGCACTGGGTATATATTGTTAATATTCTGTCGAATGATTCGTGCCAAAGGCATAATTTGTACATCTTTGAGAACACTTGGTGAAAAAAACCTCTTTAATCCAAACAATATTTCCTATTTCGTGTGTTATTCGGACCGTGCCAAAACTTAATCCAAATAATTAAGACTTAACATACGTTGCCCAATTACATCTTCCAAACCCTGCCCAGCTCAAGCAACATATTATGGCACTGATGTGAATATATCTGAGAATCCGTTTGAAGTATCTTTCACCACTAGCTGATGCACCTAAAACTACATTGTAGCAAAGGGAGGAGGCTTTCCAAATTTCTCCAAGGCAGCTCCATCAGATGACCCTTGATGGAGGCTACTGTTTACAAAACATATTCTGCACTTGGTCTATTTCATAAATGTATTTGTTCCCCGAGATTCCTGTTCCATATGGTAGAATTTGTGCAATCATACGGTGAATTATGTAAAGTATGGAAATATATGGTAGTTGTTCTTCTTTATATTGGAAAAACTTTAACATAATAAAGAATTTTTGCTCTTGACTTGCCAACGTTTTTGTTGCCACAGGTCATGGTAATGGTGATGATACGATAAGCCCTGAATGCCTAGAAAAAGGCACACACTCAATTTTCTTGCGCTTAAAATACCATTTCTCATTCATCCGCAAAGAGCCTCAATTCCTAAACGCAATTAGTTTTTACTTCATGAATTTAATGTTTACACATGACTGATCACAAAATTCCCTAGGGAGGTTCCGAACGAGCGAGTCTCTGCCAAATCAAAAATAACATATGAATGCAATGTTAATGATTTTTAGTTTCCTGAGCAATAAATTCATCTTGGCCACCATTTGTTTCTAAATCCAAGACAAGCCTATCTATAAATAAAATAAATAGTCGAGAACTGATCATGCCCCCCCCCCCTGTTTTGTGCCCATACAACATATTAAAAGGTCTGTGAGGCCGTCTGGTATACGTACGTAAGACTGGATATTTGCATATATAGGCTGAATCACTTTCATAACTTTACTGAGCACCCATAGTAATTAGTCTCTACCACAAATACTAGTGGAGAACCGTGTCAAGTTATTTAGAGAAGTTTATATATATATATATATATATATATATATATATATATATATATATATATATAAGAGAGAGAAATATATATATATATATATATAAGAGAGAGAAATGTAGAATTTTCCCAAATGAATGTAAACTTACGAAGTCGATTATGTATATGCACCGCAGTTCAGACAGCGCTAAATGGAACAGTAAATTAGTAGGCGCTTGAAGGATTATGTGATAGATCCGGTACTAGTAATATGGCGTTTATACGGTCGCGTTCGATAATAAAAACAATTGTGACTTAATCGTGGTGATATATTTATATGCCATGGTTAGGATACATATGGTCTGCTAATCCATGAGCAGAAATAAAATGAGGCTACAGTGTGAAAGGGAAAGTTAACTTCTTTGTCAATATCATTTTCATTTACAGTGATATCGCTCTAAAACGATGTCTTCAAGTATAATTTAAAAACGATAATGGAAACCCAAGACACTACATCTACCACAAGACACTTAAGTACTAAGCAGGTCCATATGCTGAAAAAAAGATGAAGAAAATGTTTTTGGTCGGACGTGGCATAAATTATAATAATACATATGGTAATGACATGCCACGCTACTCCATGCCATGGCGGCTTAAAGGATTATGAGAAAGTTATGTTAGCTGTTTCGAATACGGTATCATTTGCTTATTCTTGTGCCTATGGTAGTTGTTATTGTAACTTACAGATGCATGGCAGGTTCTTTTGTGACTGGGAATGTGGGTGCGATAATGGACAAACTCAGCGAGGCAATGCTCGGATTTACTTGAAACCAGGTTTTTAATTTTACCCGCACACACCCGCTGTGCCCTGCATAAAAAGTACTAACGGATCCCATGGAGCCCCCAATGTACATATGGAAACAGAATAGTAAACTAAGTAACATTTCTGCACTATGAATTTTGGAAAGAAACCCAAAGTAGAAATATACCGCACAATTATAGTGTTTGATCGAAATATATCACCAAAACAGTTTCTACGCGCTCTTATTTGTGGCTGTGAATATAGGACCCGTACAGTTCAATGAGTGGCGTCTTAATTTTCCTCTTGACATTTTACCAAATGCTTGGCATGGTTTGGTACATTGCAAGCCTGTATTAGTTTCTGTTAGCACCATGAAATAGGGGGCCTGCAGCACTCCATCAGTTTAAGTGATCTTTTAGCACTTCGCTTCTTTCAGGTCCAATACCCATGTTTCTCTGACGAAAGTGCTTTCTGTTGTTCCTCTTTACGGAACAAGAGACTTTCAACCTTGTGTATTTTTCTCAAGTCATATTCAATCACTATTATATAGCAGAGACGGAACCTCCTCGGCCTCCTGATCACCAC
Organism: Hermodice carunculata; assembly: GCA_964020975.1. NCBI lineage: Eukaryota > Metazoa > Annelida > Polychaeta > Eunicida > Amphinomidae > Hermodice > Hermodice carunculata. The sequence goes on from OZ026619.1 coordinate 43,298,041, forward strand.
GTAAGACTCTAATTCTTGCCCTGTTTTGATTTAGTTCCTGGTATATTTCAGATCTTGCACTTTGGTCATAATAAAAATTTGGCATCGGTGGCCATTTTTTTTCACTCCTGATTTTGCAGCATAGAATGTAATCAGTTTTAGATAGAAAGATCAAAATCACTTCAGCAATTGCACATACATTACCATTCGTGCAATATGGCCGTCACCAGAAGTAAATTTTGAAACCTATTAACCCTAACTTTATCAGATTATAACAGAATAAATAGCTTTCCTTGGCAATGTCCATGAAACTGTTGATGGGGGGGGGGGGATGTAGCATTATGAAAAATCTTTGATATATGTCTCGGGAAAATATTTTCTGTGGTCGTGAAATTTCAATTAGAACGTTTGCCAAGGATGATGTTTCACATCTGGGTGTTTTTGGACTATTTGAGTGGTGGAGTGTTACCATGTACTGCATTGAGTAGTGTGCGCTATAGCTCCGGTAATATGTATGTATGAATTGGTATTTGATATTTCTACAACTGGAATTGTGACTTTTTGCGGCTTCAAACAGAGCCTAATAATACCAATATGCATAATATTTAACGCAATTCTTCCCAAACTTATCATACTTTTCTGATATAGTCAACGTAGAAAACGTTTAGTATGCAAATTATTTCACCAATACAAACAAAATGTCCTTATATGGAAGCGAGAGAAGTAGGAAAATATTACCAAACATAAGGAAGAGAATGTCTCTTTCTCAAAAGTGTGTGTACCGCAAAGGTTCTGGTGACCTTGACAGCAGATGCACCACAGAGCACCCTGTTTCTGTTCATAAAAACGCACTCATGGGAAGTAAATTCTGCTGAGACAGTGTCTGGCGAGACAAAGCATTGTCTTATTACATACCTTAGGCATTTTTCTTTAGCAGTAGTTGGATAAGATTAACAAATAGCTTATCAGCGTGGTCTGATCTTTCACGGAGATGGATTCCCTTGCTTCCCACAGGGAGTATCTTTGCCGGAACAGTGTAACCCTTCCCACAATATGTTGCAGAATGTAACAACAGCTTTACGCAGCGAGCTTTGAACACAACCTACCCACAGTGCGCGTGGATAAGCTGTTGACCTGGACCAATTCTTTCAATCTAGACATGTCGACACTTGAATGGAGAGTCATTTTTGTGAGGAGTTTTTATCTAAAATCAGTCAGTAATTGGAATAAGTGGGGGTTTCTTCGAGATAATCAAGCAAAGGGTTAAGACCAGGACAAAGAATATTGCGAGCTATTCAATACATGTGATCTTAGCTCAGATCCATAGGGTCTCCTGGGGTACAGGAAACAGGTCATGCGTTTTTGTACCGTACATAGGAGCACGGCTGTAAAGAGTTGTTCTGCGTGTCCTCAGTTGAGCACAGTACATAGAATTGAAGATCATAAAGGGAAATGTCTCCCATGTCATCATCAGCAATTCACTCGGTCAAGTCATTTAGCCCATGCTTTGGAATCTCATGGCAGAATGTTATGGGGTTCTACGTGCATCTGAAATATTGATCGATCCTTGGAGCACGTGTGTTGACAGTCGCGACGTATTGACCACATCCCGAGTTGCCATAAACTGCTGTATAGCTGTCGTACAATGCTACAGAACTGCAGTATGTAATGACAGAGGTAAAGTACTACAAAGACCAAACAAACAAAAAGAGAAACAAAACGAAAATAAACAAACAAACAAACAAAACAAACAAAAAATACCACCAAAATAGACAAAAAAATACAGTAAACAAAGAAAAAACATCCAGTGGTTCTCCCTCATAAATAGTGATTCTCTGAATCTGAACTGTTCATCTTAAAAAATGACGTTTTAGCCTGTGCGTTGCATTTGGGCCCGATAAATTCGAGCTGTCGAATTGGTTATACCCAGACATGGGTAGGATTGGTTGTTGACAGGGGATACATGCGCTCTAATATGATCATAAAAATGTGTCGACCGGATCAAACAACTTTCCAGCAGCGGAGTGGATTATTAATGCTTTTCAATATCGACCAGCCTTTGAACAAACGACTTCTTGCATGTGACCGCCAGAATCTATGTTGGTTTTATCACTGGCACTGTGTGCAATTTGCAATTTGCAACATGCAATTAGAACACATACTTAAAAGTGATCAGTCTTTAGAAGCTTGCCTTGTAGATAGCAGATGCTGCTTGTCATGCACTGTTGCCTTGTATCGTTGAAAGCAAACAGTTGTGTGTAAATGATCCTGATTAATTCGGGCTGTAATCAGGCCAGATCATCATGAATAAATGGCAAATTCACATAAAGTCTACCTGTGTTGGATGTGATCATATTTGCACATGCACGAGTTCAAATATGCATCAACTCAAAGCAACTTGTGGTGTAGGGACAAATTTGTGAGTGCATATTAACAGTAAGAAATAAAGAATAGAGAAATGTGAAGAGACCGTTTCACTTATGCCCAAAAAACACTATATATTACTGGCTTCCTACCTTCCTGTCCTTTTAAAACGTGTTTTTATCAGTGATGGATGATATCGCATGATAGTATCGGAGAGTGGTTTTGTCGATGTTATCCGTGATTGGTCAGGCTGTCGGCATTTTGGCATGGAACTGACGGTTGTTTAAAAATTCACAAGAAACAAATAAAATGCCTTGACCAATGCTTTTTTGGGAGTGTTGCTTGTTTGTTAGTTAGTTTGTTGGTGTTGGGGGGCTTTTAAGTAATACAAATAGAAAAGAAGCATTTAAAATACTTCTTTCGTTAGTGCCAATGTTCAAAGCACCACCCCATGAACAAATATTTCAGGTATCCAGGGACAGATATACAAATAATTAAGAACAAGTAAGGAAGGAAAATACTAATTTGGATGTAGAGAGAAAAAATAAGGAAGAATAAACACTGAACCATCGAGTGTGGATGCACATCACAAGCTACAAGGAAGTAGTACCATGTATACTGTGAGGTAGTAGTAATATATGTTCATGCTGTAAGAAAGTACTGATATCTAAGATTTTGCGGAAGCAGTGTCATTGATGCTGTGAGGAATAGTAATATTTATGCCGCAAGAAACTAGTATTTGTGTTATTAGGAAGCAGCATCGTTTATGCTGCATAGTATTAGTATTATTTGTGCTATGCGGATGTAATATCATTTATGCTAAAAGGAAGTGGTATTTTTTCAACAAAATTTCAGTAATTGTCCGCAATGGAGAAGCGCAGTTGATGTCGCTGACCCGGCTACTGTATATGAATGAATTTTAAACATTTCTTGTGCGCTTGGCAACTTAAAATCACCCTTTGGTATGTCTTCCTAGGCAAAACATATTGAGCTTTCCTGTCCATAAAGTATAAAGGCCTATTTTATTTATTTATTTATCTATTTATTTATTTATTTATTTATTTATTTATTTATTATTTATTCATTTATTCATTCATTCATTCATTCATTCATTCATTCATTCATTTATTTGTTTCTTTGTTTGATCGTTTGTTTGTTTACTTTTTTTATTTATTTATTTATTTGTGTGTTAGTTTACTTTTTATTTATCTATTTGTTGTTTTATTCATTTAATTTACTTTTTGTTTTGCTTTTAGCATTATTTATTTTTTTTTTTTCAATTCAGGTCACTGACTTCTTGTGTTGAATCTAATTATTCTCCATTTTTATGGTTCTTGTAAGTGTAGAACTAATAGCTTCTATAGTGATCATGACCTAAGATTTTATAGGTTATTATCCACATATGTAGAGATATAATTTCTCAGCGCTTGAGATTAAGGTGATTGACGTATTCCCTTTGACCTGGACCTCAGGTATCCACTTCCATGGAGAGTTAAGTGAAGGTGTTGCGTTAAAACATAATAATGTCGACCACATGACAACACCATGTAGACCAGCACGTCAGGACTGTGGTTCAGACATGTCGGTTGTATTTTTCCATTTACCATATTTCCATTTACCATTTCATTGTTTTCAACAATTCAAGGGACAGTTTTTGTTTCTTGTTTGCATTCGACAATACAAATTGAAAACAGCTTCGCAACTATAAGCCCACATGAATATATTTATGTTCTGACACCCATTAGAGTTTTACTTTCTAAACAATATCCTGATATCGTGGATTTGATTCTCCCAAGTAAAATCTTTTAACTGACCTCAATTGTGGGAAACGCGTGTTAAATTTAGCAAATACGAATCAGCTGTAGAGCAATATCTGTTTATAATGACAACCAAAACTGGTATCACTACATTTTTGCGACAGTTAACATTTGGTGCCTATCACCCGGGGCTTGACGTCTGACAGTTGTGTGTGGAAAGTGCGAGTGTCATTTTTTTTCTTCATAGCAGAGGGCACTTAAGGAAGGTTTAACAGTGTGGTTGTATGATAATTTGTCTTTTCCGCTAAAACGTAGTCCTACCTTGGGTTGTACTTTGAAATGCTCAATCACAGTGTACATGTGTCAAATAATGGTTGGGTTATGCAAAGCTACTTGAGGAACATGGCCATGAAAACGGATATCTCATGGCAGACACTTTTGTGTTTCATTTAAAGAGTACTCCACAGTGTTTCAGCTACGAATAATATATATATATATATATATATATATATATATATATATATATATATATATATATATATATATATATATATATATATATATATATATATATATTATCTTCATTTGTACTCACAGTACACAATATGGCTTGGATCAAAAAGAAAGAAAGAAAGAAGAATGTGTGCAGAATCGTTTCATTTACTATAAAGACTACGCCATTAGTCACTGGCCTCAGACACGAGTCTTTTTGACACACGCACACACACACACACAAAATAAAACTTGTATCATGAGACGCATGTTTCAGTTTCGAACAAAAGGGTAACGTGTGGTCTTATTTTCAGACATAAACATCTTAGCATGGTACATGAGTCCTGGTCCTAAAGCAAGCATACGTAGTTTCTTCTGTGGCTGTCAGCAAAACAGCTTGTAGACAACCTTCGGGGATGTGATATCATTGCTCCAGTTTTTACAATTCCTTAAAGACGAAAATGACTTGATCAGACCTCTTTTCAATGGCCCGTCCGCGCAACCGCACTAGCAACACTAGCTCCTTGTATCACTCACAATGCCGGCATAGAAGCCAATGTATCCAATGAAAATTGGATATAAATTGATCAATGTAAACCAAAGCTCTTGATGCTGTATATAAGAGCCAATAATCAAGCTTGTCGGTGTGGACGGGAGGATTATGGCTTCTTCTTTTTGCTGGTTTCCGGCAGGGTTATCCCCGGATAAACTTCCCGCAGATATAGTACCACATTTGTGAAAAAAATGCATTCACAGAATGTGTCTTGCTCTTCTTCAGCACAGGTCACAAAGCTCATAGCTCATTTTATTCAATTCGTATTTATCCTCTTTGCATAATTTTGTTGCATATGCATATTTTGTCATATGGCAGTAGTGGAGGCAACGTTGCACATGTTGGAAATTAATCCGCTTCCCCTCTGTTACCGAATCGGACGCACTAAGATTACACATTTTGGGTCATTTATATACTTACTCTGTATGATACAACCCTTGACCCTTGAACTGATCCTCTATAAAAGAACTCAAGCCGTGAACAGTGGGTGCCACAAGCATTATAAGTATCTGATTATAAAACATTTCTCTCATATTTCACACGATATGCCAATTCGTACCATGTCTGAGTCGGCTTTTCTTTGACTCTATCAATGTACCTTTTGCTGCACCCGCAACGCATATATAACCTTAGGTTTCCGTTACACGAGCAGTTCATGTAGACTCAGTACCCAGAGGCAAATGCGTATGTGCACACGCTTGGCTCAGACCTTTAGTCTTTTGTTTTGACTATTGCGAAGCATTACAGGCATTCAGGGCCGCTGAAGTTAACCGCTTTTCTTTCCAAACGCATGCAGGAAACATTCAGAATGTAATATATTTCTTAAAAGATGAAATATGGAAAATCTTAATTGATTGGTACGCACTCTGTCGGACTTTCATCGATTGTTAGTTGTTATGATATGACATCAATAGGGCGTTATCTTTGTCTTATTATCAACCACACATGCCCCGATAAAGTATATTTTCATTGTTTCTTATGATGAAGAATTTGGTAAGAACAATGTCATATAGCAAGACAGCTGGGGTCTTATCAGTTTATAAACATAAATTTCAAGTAAATGGCTTGGATGTGGTACGTTTTTGAAACGTGGTTACAAAGGATTAATAATGTACATGGTGCCGAAAGTCACCAAGATTAGCAGGGCAAAAGGGTGGGGGTGGGGGTGGGGTGGGGTAATTGGATGACCTTTTTTTTTCATGTGTATCAGGGATAACAATATCCCATTTATTGTGAAACATAGAGTTTCAGTCTTGAGGCATTAATAATTGTTCAGGTCTCAATACAAAATGTGAGTCTTTGCATGGATATGATACGGGCAGGGCATAACTCCAGTCTATGTGTACTGGAAGCACCCACTCCTCTCTGCAGCATGTGTTGCGATGCTGAATCCGTTTTCCGCCTCAGACACACTATGCATCAGCGATTTATTTTTAGAAATACCCCAGGCCTGCTGTATAACCTGTTTGAAGATTATACAAAGTGTTTATGCTGTAATACTTAGGTGCCTCAGAATACAGTCACCTGCTAAGAGACATCGCAGGCTTGGCATCAATTGAGCCCAAAGGCTGTAGGTAAGTTGAGTAGTGCAGCTTGCATTGTGTTACAAAATGCCAAAACAAATTCTGATAGTTTGCTATTCATATTTCACATAAGTGGGACTTGACCTAATTGTCCACAAAATCTTATATTTTTGGGAAATGTGCATCAATGCTTTTAATTGTAAATTTATGTTTAAAGAACTACACCATTCATACTTGTGTTTCTAAGCAATTGCTTCAAGTTACATTTATGTGCCAGGGAGATCATTCCATAAACTTGGCATGGTAAAAGCTTTACAAAGAAAGCAAAGCGTCATATCTAGCATGAAGGTTGACAATTTGATACAGAAGTCTCTTGGTTCTCATTAGTGTAGGCCTGTACATATTTCAGTAATATTAACATATGGCACCAAAGGTATATGCATTGTCTCAGTCATGATACGAGGCAAAATTTGATTTTTCAGCTAGTAATGTATTGGATCACTTGATTCATGAGACATTAATTTTCAAGTAAACATCTGTCGATTCTCAAATATTTTACAAACCTTTTGTCGTGTCTTAAAACGCATGACCAAATAAATTGTGACTGTCAAGCTCGTTTTTGACATTTTGTTCTTTGGTGAACGGCCTAACGTCTCGGTCGTGTCCATTGCCTCTTTCCCTAAAAGCAATCACTTCTGCAATTAGTTTTATCGTCTGCTCTTTGAGTCAGACGGTTATGTTCTTCTGCACAAATATGAGTAAAAAAATATAGAGGTCGTTCAAGAGAATATGCTTACGTCCAGTTTCAATGTTAAACAGTGTCAGTTTATTACTTCGTTCCTTGAACCCGTATCATTGGGGGCTAATGGCCATATTTTTTATTGAAATGTCTGATGTACAAATTTGTCCCACCTGTTCGTAGTCCTTTGCTTAAAACAGTTATTTTCGTATGACAGAATATTGCAACCAGGAGTGCCTTAAAATACAGAATGATTCATTTGATATCCTGATTCTTTCATATTAACAAGAAAAATGTAGAGATGCCCTACTTTTATATTCAGGGACATGAGTTGCAAACTCCCTGATACATGTTCATCATTATGGCGCGGTTTTCTGTACAAGAACCCACTTGGCAAATATTTACTATTCTGAAATTTACCACGCTCAAGTTCCGTTATCCAGGCGACATTAATATTTGAATATTATCTAAACATCCATGCATATACTGTTCTTCGCATCCAGGGATTGCGATGCTTCATTAAATGGATGAACTTCATGGCTTCCGTATTCTGAGTGAGCTTTCCAAGATTCGTCAAATGTATTCAAATTACTCTGATATATTAATTTTCGAAAAGAGTTGAGGACGCAACCAGTTACATAACAGCATCGTTTTCAATTACAAATTGCATAAAGCCTGGTATTTTGTAAAGAAAATTAGTATTTTAGCAAACTCGCCGATTACAATTTTAAGCTTGATCAATTGCACGCATATTTTATCATCATAATTAAAATTTACTTGATAGATGAGAATATTAATCTTGCTTCAGACCTTCCGCAAGTAAAGGGTCCAAAATTACTCACCGTCAGTGCCGTCAACTTCCTTTTTTTTACTTGGCCCCTTTCAAGGGCCAGCACGTGACGCAGAAAGTTAACTCAATCGTACTGTACATGGGAAAGGGTTAAAAGCCCTAGCTGCACGCCACGGCCCCTGAGCGGACGGGCGATATGGCAAGGCGGACAATTCGAAATATAGCATTTATGATTCTGAACGCGAACGCTCAAGTTGGCATTACCAGAATGTCTGATATCTAAGATAAGGTGACAGGTAAGACTTTGCGGGCAAGCACCATAGATCCTGTGTGGAAGATCCTTTCATGTGACCGTATTATTCGAAATGTACCGTGCAATATGTTTGCAGACTAGATTGGCTAACCCTCATCCTACTTAAAAGCCTACGTCAGCATATAGTGCCTGAAGATTTATTTGTAAAATTTACAGGAACATCGGCAATGAAACTATTGAGCTGCTTTTGGATGAAATACGGTCCAGTCCAGAATTGATTCCTTTCAAATTTAAGCCAACGTTGGTCATTTCTGTACAAATACAGTTTTTTTCCAAAAGTTGTGGGCATACTGACATATTGAGGGCCTGATTTCTATCCCATCCGGGAATGGGATAACCTTTCCCTAGGATATATTTTGGCGCCAAAGATCACAACACCTCCATAATTACGTCTGAAAAGAATGTATTTATCGCGGAATGATATAACAGTTGCCACTTATTGCACCACCACCGAAAGGCAATTTACGTTACTGAGTGTGTGCATTATTTTTCGTGTTTGTTGCACACTCCGTGGAAGTACGAAGGAAAATACTCAAGCAGCAATATACAAATTTATGCACATCCCAATTCAATTTAATCTACGCCAGAAGTACCGACCATAATTTATAAAGCATACAAGTTGAACTATTGTTGTTTAGGTTTTTTGAGGACAGGTGCGATGCTCAACTGCATAACACATCATGTACAGCACATAGCAAAAAAGGCAATGTATCCAACTAGGATATGGTCACAATGAACGTACCGGAGAGACAGAGTGGCTGACCTACTTTACGGACTGTGAATTCCTAAATTCCTTGAAGAAATGAGATTTGTTAATATCATCCAGCTGCACAATCTGGCTTATCATAGGTCGATTACATGACAGTTGGCCATTCAGTGTTGATGCTGGAGTGGAACATACAAAGGAGGCCTAGCTCATACCGCGTTTGTAAACTGGAGCAGAAGTCCTTTTGGCCGATATGCAAAGAAGCACTGAGCAGCACTTTGTGTGGGCTGTGTGACCCGTTGCGCTAAATTACAAAAGAGACACGTGTGTAAACATCTGTCATTATCGACTGATAGAGAAGAATTTGCAAGCACATTTCCTAGCTTCTCATTCCTTTTCCCTCAATGTTTTACTGGCATGATGTTCGAACAACTAAGGTATTGAGGAGGTTTCCCTGACATATGTTAATCTGCATCTGCAAGAAGGTCTGTATAGTTTGAACGAAATATTCCAACTAAGTCTTCAGGAAGCAGAAACTCCTGCCATAGATTCCCCTTGTATCATACACTTGTGTCCACGGTCTCCAAAGAATTGCGACTAGGGTTGATAACAAGAGAATCAGACCTTGCATGTAAACGAATCTGGTTTGACACCTGGGCTGTTTCTTCATTGACAGCCTCTCGCGATAGAAAAACCAAGATCGATACTTTCTACATTCTGTGTCGGAGTGTTATCGGGGCCGTATAAGAGAATGCAAAGAGGATTCATTGCTGACACATCATTGGATTGAGGCTGCTGAAACTAATTTTGCCAATGTTGGTGAGTCTTTCGTAGCATCAAAGACTCCACATGAAGGTGAATCCCAAAAGCGCCGTTTTTCTAAAGCTCAAGACAGAAGACAGGTTCTTGTTTGCTCTGTCTTTGATGAAGATGCACATGTGCATGGATTACAGTGTCGCGGAGCAATGAGCAACACCAATAGG
>OZ026619.1:43313239-43359739 GCA_964020975.1 Hermodice carunculata
GCGTCTAAAAGCAGTTTCAATATGAATAAAAATACCTGTCAAACTGAACATCATTACTAAATTTGTATCGTACAAGTTCGGATGAGAATAATTTGACTTACCCCTGAACTAGTATGTACCCTTTCTAGCAAAATAGCTCACCTTAGTATGTCGTCAATGTACCGGAGGCACATTGAGCACACATTGAAATTTTAGCAGCGATAAAAACATGTGATTTCGGAATAGTTAATTTAGCATGTACAATCAGTGCTTGGGCACAACGTAGTGAAGGCTAGACCAGAGTCAAAAGCTGAGTCAGCGAATCATCACTACAATGTCTTCAGATAATTTATCACACCTTGAAGCACCCTCAAGCAATGTGGAAAGAAGTTTTCAGAGAAAACTGACAGTCGTAAATCATGTGAACGCAGCTTCAGTACATTGCACAGTTCGTCTTATTAGGCCAACAATTACTGGCGTGTGAGCGATCCAATGTAATGTGCTTTATTTCTCATTGTCTGAAAATTAATGACTGAGAGACAGCAAGTGGTCAAGATATTCAGGACCTGGTACAATGTGGAGTGAATGTGACTCCTATGGAACATGGTGTTACCATCCAAAAGTCACTGTCAATGTACATTACCAACTTCGTTGTCAGGGAATGCAGAGAAATAGCAAGAAAGCAAAGCAAATCTCATTTTTCTTCGTTACCAAGCGGAATGTACGGTTGCGTGGTTGCTGTTAAGGATGATTCTTTTTATCTTTTGTTTTTTATTCGAATATGGATGGCATGATGATGATGATGATGATGATGATGATGATGATGATGATGATGATGGTGATGATGATGATGACGACGACGACGACAATGATGATGATGATGATAATAATAATAATAATAATAATAATAATAATAATAATAATAATAATAATAATAATAATAATTATTATTATTATTATTATTATTATTATTATGTTATTGTTTTTGTTGTTGTTATTAATTATTATTTTTCTTTTTTCTTTCAGAAATTAAATAACTTAGTACTTATCTTTCCTCGGGCCCTCGTAAGGAGCCAATCCAGTAAAATAATTAGTGTGTAAACTATATTCACAGTTTAAAATAGCATGCTAAAACAAGTTATGTGTGCTGGAATTTTAAATCATAGTCCTCAGTTGAAAACTGTGGTGGAGGTATGCTTTTGCTACTTTAGAACTGGTCAAATATTTGAAGGAAAGCAGAAGTCCCATTATATATTATATTTTTGGGAGGGTCTAAGTTAGTAACACACAACATTTCCCATTTCAGCTAGGCGACTGGCGCCAAAGGTTGCAGGTTCGAGTCCCGCTCGTTCCGAACATGCAATATACATGTGTGAAATGATTAAATCAAATGTAAAAGCAGACCCAAAAACTCCCATTTTAATGTTTGTATATACTCTGAGATATGCCTAATTACGCTCAGTGGCATCCCATGGGAGAACAAAGCGGTGGCTTGAGAGAGGATCATGGGAGTGTCGTATGTGAGAGTACATGCATGTTTTTTCTCATCAAAGCTGTAGGTTATATTTTTTTCCATTTGCCATGACACAAAGCTTTCTTCGTGGCTTGTTACCACATGAATTTGTCTATGTAAAAATGCATAGTTATGGTTACCATACTCCATATATATATATATATATATATATATATATATATATATACCCAGGAACCTCTGGGACTTTCTTTTTTTACTTGTCCTTGGCCTGGGTGGTTTGCAGACTCACACCTGGGAATTGCTATGCAGAACAGGTCCCAACTCAGACTTACTGCCTCACTGCACTTGACTGGTCATCAGCAAGAACAATCGACTGGCCATTGTCAGCATGACCTCTTTTGAAATATGAGAAAAACATTTACCACAGTTTTGTAATCACATGACCTGGTCAAGAGGAACGGGCATCATTGCAATGAGCTGTATGTATGATTGTCTTAGTCCCCCCTAAAGTTTGTTGTCATGTTGTCATGGGAATCATTTTATAACACAATTGTTGATTGGTCGGCTGAATACAGTATTCTAATTGGGAGGTTGCAGTAGATGGCTCCAAGCTATGGAGGCGTCCACACATGTTCAGCATATATTGCCTCATTAAATAACTTTTAAATTTTCGAAATATAAGGAGATAACTTCAGATGTTTATTCCATATTATATAGGCTTCAAAAATGTATAATATAATGGGACTTCTGTTTTCCTTTAACATCAAGTTTATCTAGCGCAGTACTGCCCCGTTGTTAGTTCAGCGTCAAAAGCAAAACTATTAAGGGATGGTTCAACGTTTTCATCATTTTTGAATTAGTACTTACAGTACGCAAGGGGGGAGGGGGTTAAATGGGTCTGTACACTTTCACAGGATATGGAAAATGATGGTCAATTTTTGGCCTGTTTTGTGCAATTTTGCTATGATTTGGGGGGGAAAATCATCATTTTTAAAGTACTAATTTGGGGGGAGGGAGGGGGTCATGAAATTTAGTACCCTAAGTACTAATTCAAAAATGATGATAATGTTGAACTATCCCTAAAGCATCTGTTCATGATCTTCAAAATAAATAGCCTATTCAGGCAGTATAGCCTAACGATTATACACGGACGGTTGAGATTGGACTTGAATGCGGAAATATATAGAATTGAATGCGCAAAAGTCTAGAAATAAACGTCAAATTTACATGGATATAGTTTTATCTTGCAACCTTGGCAAGAGTACATCAACAGGTAACAGCATTTGGAGGGTTTTGTAGGTGACTCTAAAAAGACTAAGGTGCTTGTTAATATTAAGAACGAGTCAGTAGTGCAATTATACAAGAAGTGTACTTTGTAACGTACGTAGCTACCTAAGCCAATGGTTTTCTATAAATGGCAAGGTAAATTTTGATAACCCAACGTAGATAAATAACAAGACTCTATTGCTCATGGTCAGGCGTATTCATAATCAAATGATTGAGACTTCTGGGTCTTCATGTGGATATAAAACCCACCAAAGAGGAAAAGGGAAAGCTGCACAGTGTTTGTTATCGTTAGGAAACAGTATACTGGCTGCCCCGAGAGTGTAACAGTTTAGTTGGAACCCAACAAAGATCCCCCACGCAAGCTCTATTTACATACCCATGGCCTCGGGTAACAGGAAAAGCTGGGGACAATCATTGTTATCCTTTAACTCTTTCAATACAAATCTGTGACTGAATGAACAGCTTTTTTTGCGCGCTTTGGGTGAATTCTGTTGAAACCTGTTGACCTGGCCCATGATTATGGCCTCTATAAATGTTGGCATGTTGGTACTTGAATGAAAGGTCGGTTTACATAGAATATAAAGCTAGCATCGTTATGTCAGAGCACATCAATTTAGGACGAAATTGCAATTAAAGTGTTGATATAGTGCGGCGATTCTTTGGCACAAAGGTGTATAACGAAGGGCTTCCCCGAAATGTAATTACACAAAGGCTTTGGAAATTCACTGAGTCCCCACAAAACACTGTACTATTGCTGTTCTTCAAACACATGGCCTGACGTCAGGGCCATCGTATCTCGTTTGCGGTACCCTGATGACTACTCTAGGGTTTTTTTTGTTTTTGTTTTGTTGTTTTTTTTGTTTTGTTTTTTTTTTTGTTTGTTTTTGTTTTTGTTTTTTTTTTTGTTTTTTTGGCTAGGCGTATGACCACAGTATGAAAATGCATATAACACTTGCTTAGTTAGCCTTGACAACAAATCGATGGGTTGTTCGGCCTCCGACTTAAACAAAGTGCCCTATACACATATCTAGATCTGACCTGCTGGTAAAATCTTACTACCTTGAGCACTGAAACCATATGTAAAAACAGAATATTTGGCTCTAAGCCATTGTCTCCTGCAGGTACATCCTGTCTGCGTAATGCTTAACTGGCCTTACGGTTGCATGATGGTAACATCTACCCACCCAGATAAATGGAACAAAATAGAATTTTTTAAGTCCAAGTTCAACATAAAAATAATTTCCATTGAAAGACCAAGTACCTATCTTCCTTGTAAATAGTATTTTTGCTGCATTGCCTAACAAGTCATTCTTCAAATGTCAATAGTGCGGCTAGAGAACAGTTTTTCACACAATGTGAAAAACACTAAGCACATAATTTGCATCATGAAATGGGATTAGCAAGCACAACCACTTATTCATTAAGTCTATTTAAGTTAAAATTTCTATAATGCTAATTACTTTGGTATTGAAGCAGAACAACTTATTCATTGAGTCTATCTAAGTTAGTATTTCTATAATGCTAATTACTTTGGTATTTTGTGGTTTTGAATATAAGCGCCAGATCCTAGGTGTAAATATGCATTTTCTTAATAGAAGCATTGACCTTATTCACGAGGTGACATCTCTAGATAAACACAAACATTTGTCTGGTCAGCAATACTATCTACCCTAAAGAAATGTGTGCCCTCTGTAGTTGATAGCAGTTGTGTGAAATTACACTGTTTCATGGATAGGAATGAACGAATCATGACCACAAATCTCCACAGATGCAGCGAAGCACGGTGATCTGTAATGGCCAAATAGGTACCTTGCATGTGGTAACTGATCAATAAGACGGCCTTGTCCTTTCGCATGAGACGTTTGAAACGGAATGAAGTTCACGCTTATCACAGTCAATCATTTGCTTTACAAATGATCAGTCCTCTATTCGTCACTTGTTTTCTGTTGTGCTGTACGATTGCTGTTCCGTTTTTGGATGGACCCATAACGCAGCGGAAATGCGAAGGGAACACTTTCCTTTTGCTAGCATAGATGTCCTAATATCAGATTTATCGCTATATCTTTACTACGGTAGAGGTTAACAGTCACTTAAAATTACCTCCAATGTGTACTATGGCAAATACATAACACCTCAGTTAAATAGGTGTAAGGAAGAGATACGTGTTGTGCAGCCACCAAAGCGTTTTATCAACATCCAAGAAATGAACAATTGTGCGTATAGTATGATACATGGCTGGCAAGGACACAAGACAAATATAAATAGTGCGTTCAGTACCATAAATCGGAACTGCGACAGTTAAATACGTATATGTAATGCGCAAAAATAATCTTTGTTTTCATTCAATCTGCCCTACATAAGTTACGAAAGGTGGTGCCGCAATGTTAAATATTGTGTGTTTTAATTTTTAAAACGTTCTTGTGTTCAGAAATGTTTTGAGTAAAAAAGTCCGGATAAAAATGCAAAGTCAGAAGTTTGGGTGCTATAGGAGTGTACAATTCAATCTAAAGTATGCAATTATTGCTTTGAGACAATACAAACATATTTTTGTAAGCACCAGAAAAAAAGTAAAGATGCAAAATTTGCTGTACATTTTGTTTTGAAGCGAGTCTCAACTTGGTGAGCCATTGCAAGAGAAATGTCATTTCCTCAATATGATTCTGGTATGAATGTTCCACGTTAGACGAAGGGCACTTTCAATATCCTACACCCGTAGGACATAATGTGTATATTAGGATATTGAAATCTTTGGTAAATCCTGCTGGGGATTTAAATTGAACATAAATATTATTGTAAGGGATCAAACTGAAAGCACATACTGCCCCCCGGGGACTTACATTGAACTTGTATAATACATCTGGGGGCTAAAAAAGAATGCATGCATTACATACAGGGGTCAAAGTGAAGACATGTATTATCTTTATTAACATTGGAGTGAATTATGGTGCACCTTTATTGAAGATACACAAATTTACTTTAATATCTGTTACCTAAAATAACAGCAGAGTATCATAATAGTTTTTGTATTATTCTGGGGAGAGATTTTAGAGACAGCTTGAGAACTATTACTGAAACGCATGTGTTGATATGGATAAAGCATTGAATTGTATTATTGTATTTGGCTAGTGGTTTTGCAAATTTTTCTGGTTTCAAATTGGATATGTAAGTCTTGAACAAATTGTCATTCAACGGGCATGTTGCTAAATAAACAATTCACATGTAGTTTGCTCTGCACCAAGGATAAAAATTACCCGAAGAGGATAACAACATCTTGAACTAAATGTTTAAAAATAAGACAGCAACGTGCATACAAAGGTGAATAACATAACCTTAGCATGTACGTCACGGAAGATACCAACATGTTCACCTACATGCAAAAGTGAATAACAAAAACTTGATGCATCCTTAAAATCAGTATTGGTCAATAACGATCAGGAGGATGCACATGTGCGTACTTTCCAATCCAGTTGTTCACGATATTTCAACGTTGTCGAATATATTTTCATTTTCCTTTGTACCTTTATATTCACGCTGCGTAAGATAATTATTCAGCTACTATGCACTTTCTTATACAAGAGGACATATACTGTCGATTGATATTTTAATTGACATAAACTCCTGCTTACCCTGACTCGAAAGCTTAATTACCGCTGTCTTGTGGGGTTCACCATCACGCATACCTTTGCACTCGATGCGGTCGAAAATTGGTGTCTCGAGATTGGACCATATTAAAAATATTTTTTATGAAAGTAAAATGTGATGGGCAGTTGACGGAAATTAATATAAAAAAGGATCATAAAGTATTGAAGGAGACTCTTGTGGTTTATATCATATACCAGCCCTGTTCGCAAAGTTTAAATGACAAGGATGAATTGCATTGCAAACAGCGTTGAGCGCATATCAGTTTGTTGGAACAGACTTGATCACATGTAAGTCCCGTGTTTTCCATGTCCAGAATATGGCATATTTCAACAAAAAGAAGAGCAATTTTGTAGTTTTGGAGGTACAAAACTGAAATGAAATTACCAGCTGACACACTGTGTGGTCATGTTGATTTTAGGTACTATTATAGGGGCACAGTAATAAACAACTGTCTTCCATAATTTCATTCTTTCTTTATTCATCTTTTAACTCTCTGAAGAATGCTCTTCTTTCTTGAAAACTGTGCGAATATGTTTTGGCGCAAGGATTCTAAAGGTGGAAGATGCACGCTTTTCCTGCATAAAATTGAAGTTATAATTCAGAAATATGAGTTCAACGGCCATTTCTCGTGAACATTACTTGTGTGTGATAAATAATTCCTTCTAAAGACATAGGCTATCCACAGCTTTAGAAGAATGAACAGATTCTTGACCTTTTGTTCCACGCAATTCTTCCCTTGAGCACTGCTACACTTTTTTCAGCGGTTTAATATAATAATAAAACATACTGAATGTATATACATCCAAACACTGAAAGAGATTATGTCACATGCGAAAGTGTACGTGCTTTTCGGTCCAGCAAGGACTGACTGAATTACCTTGAAAACGCATTACGTCACAGCGTGTTTACCGCAATGCATGTTGGGAGATCGCCGGGGGCAAGGTCAAAGCAGCGCATAAAGTATAACACGTTTGTGGTCGAAGTATGGCAGACGGCCTCGCAATATTAGATGAAAACAGCGTCCCCGGTGCAAAACTACCTTCTGCAATAGTAGGAGACAACTTAGAGGAAGAGCGACAACGATGGCTGCGCTGTCGGAGCTTCAGTTTTCGTTTCCCGGGCAGGCCGCGGTGTTTTCCTCTATACAGCTGTTCGATCTTGCGATTTGTTTATTTTCGAATGGTTGTGTGGTTCTCCCGTATCCCAGCCTCCTGCAGGGTGGAAGACCAACTTAGGGGTCCCCCAGATACTTCCCCTCTGGCTGGTCACGCCTACCCGGGAGGCCGTGGTGACCCGTCTTCGACCGTATGACTTGTTATCTGTTTGAGAGTAGCGGTGTGGTTGTCCTGCACCGCGGCCACATACAAGGCAGGAGACCAGCTGAAGGGCTCATTATTAAAGTAACCCATATAATAACGGTTTCTCGAGCAACCGAAGACCGCGAGACCTATACGGATATGTCCCATTATTATAATATTGATGAACATGGAGCTTAACTTCCAGCTTAAAAACACGAGTATATCGTTTCAGTTCCGCTTTCCAGATTTTGTATCTTGACTTGTGCCATTAGCCATGCATTTGCACAATGGCGGCGAATTTGAATTTATGCTAACTTTGAACGGATATTTTACACAAACAGGCTATAAAAACATTTTGGCACATCAAGGTTAGGGTAAAAATCCCAAGTTTATTCTCTTTATTAACAAAGTAAGGTTTTATTTATTTACTTATTTATTTATTTAATAAAATGTATTTATACTGGATGCCCAATTCAGTTAAAACTGTTCTTCCATCTGCCCAGGTTACAATAAACAACATTTACAAACACAGTATGGCACAATACAATCCAACATAGGATAATACATGATATATACAAACAATGAAATAAACAGAACATATATAAAAGTACATGTTTAAATACAGATACCAAGACACATGGCTTAAAAAATGACCATGTATGACTCTGGTTCTCATGAAAGGTATTTCGTTTTTAAGTCTGATAAGTAATCCGCTTGTCTTGTGGATCTGGGAAGGTTATTCCAAATAAACGGTCCTTTGTAACGAAGGGATTGCTTGAAATTTTCAGTGCGTGGTCGCGGAATATGGAGATCTCCGTTCAGGCTACTTCGGGTATTGAGGGGGAGTGAACTGTATTTCTCTTAATAAATTTGGTTTGAAGGTAATTTGAAGCCATTTCGTTCAGGGATTTGTACATTAAAGTTAAAATATTAAATTGGCGGCGCACAGCTAATTTGGTCCAGCCTAAGTTTTGGATAAGTAAAGTTGCGCTGTGGGTAAAATCGAAATCACCAGTGATGATCCTAACCGCTCTATTTTGGAGTTGTAGAATTAGTTGTTGGGACTTGGAACCGTCTCCCCAAACTGTGTCACAGTAATCAAACAGAGGTTGTATTAAACTCTTATAGATGGTTTTTAATAATGCGGGTGACAGTGTATACTTTAGGCGAGACAGGAGGGATACTTTTGGACTTATTTTAGAGACCAAGTAAGTTATAGTTGAGACCAGTTTAATTTGTCGTAAATTACCATGCCCAGTAATTTTGTTGAAGTTTCGTGAGTAACAACATGATTATTAACAGACAAATTTATGACATTCTCGCCTCAAAACTGATCAATGGCCATGGCACATGATTTAGGGACATTAAGAGTAAGTCTGTTTCGAGTGAACCAGTCAGATATATTATATAATTCATTTTGCAGATTTGATTCTGTTTCTTTAAGAGTTTTGCCTTTAGCATACACTGTTGTATCATCTGCAAATAAGTGGCATACTGTTAATGATAAACATTGGGGAAAGTCATTTATGTATAGTAGGAAAAGAATAGGTGAAAGTGAGGATCCTTGGGGGACACCAATGTTTACGTTATGCTGAGTAGACTTGTGCCCATTGCAGTTTACAACTTGTGTGCAGTCGAACACGTAAGATTTAAACCAACTCAGTTCATTCCCATTCATACCATATTTACCCAGTTTATACAGCAAGATGGGAAAAATCAATGGTGTCAAAACATTTTTGCAAATCAAGAAAGACTGCAGCAGTCGGAGAGCCGGCATCAATGTTTTCTGACCAATCATCTACCATACAATGAAGTGCAGTTTGAGTGGAATGAAATTCGATGAATGCTGACTGTTCATCGGTTATGAGATGATGCTGGTTTAGGTGATTAAGCAATTTCAGTTGGATGTGTTTATCAAAAATGCGGCTTATGTTACATGACACAAGGCTTCAATACAGGCGATACCTAAATATATATATATATATATATATATATATAATGATAATGATAATGATAATGATAATGATAATAATAATAATAATAATAATAATAATAATAATAATAATAATAATAATAATAATAATAATAATAATAATAATAATAATAATTTTATTAGGAAAACTACCCCTTTCCAACGGGGGCATTGATGGAACGGGGTTTATTCCATGATGCGTCCAAGTACCCATTTTAAGTTTGCTTTCAACCGGTGTAAACAGTCATCAATATCATAATTGTTGTCCCCCGCGCTAAAACTAGAGATAAACCACTCATTGGGAGAAAACTTTAGAAAGCGTAAGGACAAGTACATCGTGCACTTTTGGTTTACAGTGTAGAAAATAAATGTCTATCATCGTCATATTTACAATGTATAAAATTAAAGTACACTTCAAAATAGATAAAACTTATATACAAATATGAGCTTCATTTAAAATCTATGGAATCTGCACCTTACAGGGAACTGTACAACTCTATTTCTTTATTGTGAACAGGCACTCTTGAAAATATATGAGAATATTTAAGAATCTACGCAGAAATGTCACAGCCAGCACCTTCAAGAGCTACCAAATGGCAACGCCATGCTTCTTTTAGGAAAGTTTTACAAGCACTGTCAAATATATCATTAACAGCATGGTCATAATTGAATGATATTCCAAAGAGTAGCGTAAATTTCGTAGTTGAGGAAGAGCGAGTAAAATGTTCCCATACATGGGTATAGCCATGTTCCAACAGGCATTTTTCCAAATTTCGCCAAATCTTAATTCTTAATTCCTTGGAGTGTTCACAGGTGAAAGTGAACTGAAATACGTCTTCTATACCTTGATTACATAGTTTACAAATTCCGTT
The DNA here is from genome assembly GCA_964020975.1 of Hermodice carunculata. Taxonomy (NCBI): domain Eukaryota; kingdom Metazoa; phylum Annelida; class Polychaeta; order Eunicida; family Amphinomidae; genus Hermodice; species Hermodice carunculata. Next base: position 43,323,764 of record OZ026619.1, read on the forward strand.
GGACCAATTCCATCTCTGTAATGTTTCTTCCAATCCTAGACATCCGGTTCTAGCCATAAATTTTAGTCTAATGCCCTTGAAGTCATTTACCTGGAACATGCATCTCTCCCCATGCGTGGAATACTTAATCAATTTGTAATATGACAAGGAGGACATTTCATCGATATCTTTAAAAAAGTCATATACGTAGTTTTGCGTTGACAACTTACAAAAAGGATAGATCCAGTCACCAGTATCTCTACAATTTACATTATCTAATCCAACATTGCTGATAATGTGTGTGTGTGTGTGTGTGTGCGTGCGTGCGTGCGTGCGTGTGTGTGTGTGTGTGTGTGTGTGTGTGTGTGTGTGTGTGTGTGTGTGTGTGTGTGTGTGTGTGTGTGTGTGTGTGTGTGTGTGTGTGTGTGTGTGTGTGTGTGTGTGTGTGTGTGTGTGTGTGTGTGTGTGTGTGATTTTCAGACAAGAGATGTCAAAACTGTTGTAACCAAATTTTTGCCATGGGTTTGTGACAAATCCGTATAGGTCTCACGACCTTCGACCGCTCGATAGACCGATATTTTATGGGTTATTTATTAAAGATATTTGGCCCTTGGGATGGTCACGACTGCCGGGGAGGCCGCGGTGTTTTGCTGCATACCGTTGCTCAATGTTACGACCTGTCTTTCTTAGCCACAAGATTTAACAGTTTTATCTGCACAGGAACAACTCCCTGTTTTTTGTATATATCTTGTCTATTGATTATACTTTTTATACAATGTCGGAAAATAGATCATCAGAGCTGTTGTTATTTGTGTAATACACCAACTGGAAATAAAGCTTAACTTGACCTTGAACTGATCAGTTTGATCCAGGTTTTCCTCTCCGTTTTGTCGGACAGCAGCGGTAAAAGCTTAGTCCAGGTGTCTTCCCTCTTAGAACTTGTGCGCTTCGGCACGCAACAGTTAACGTTCGGTATTTTCTAACTTTCTCTGAACGGACTACTTCACTGTGAGTCTGAACTGCTGCCCAAGTTTGTCCCCGGCGATCCTCCAAGATGCATTGCGGTAAACACGCTGTGGCGTAATAAGGCGACCGGGTAATTGCCAAGAAGTCCTGTTAAAACGTCATCTTTAACACCGTTTGCTGCATATCCTCACTAAAGCCGTTTGAATTTTTTTTCCGTCACTGATGCAGACCTCGCTATACAGCTCCGTCATTTTATGTATATGCTGGGCACATCGTCCAAGTTGTATGTATTCAGTTCAGATGGCTCTGAAGACTATGTCTTTTCTTAATTTACAGAGAGTCTCTTTGGTTTTGTACTTGAACAGTTTCTGTGTGTTATATTAATTTTGTGTCTTAAATCGCACCATGATGTCTATACTGTATACGTACAAATTTTCCCGAGGTATTGATTTTGCCGAATTTTCCCGAGTTGTGCCATTCGGGAAAATAAAAACTGGGAAAAAATACGAAATGCACAAATGTCATTGTCTCGAGCTTGGCGTTACCGATCGGCAATTCGGGAAAAAAAACCCGTGAAATTATGATTTTATGTACGTCCGGGAAAATTAATGTTGAGAAAAATTTGAACTTATCCAGTATCGTGATGTGCTTGTGGGTGATGTCCACCGATTTTGGAGGTATATAATGCGTCCTCCTCCTCATCATCATCATTGGCAAGCCTATGAACATGTTTCGTTTTTAGCTGTGTACCATCTGCGCAAAATTAACAAAATTGATTGCTGACTTATGACACGCGCGGTTGTGTTTCGAGCTCATCCAAAAGACGCGTGTAGCATGCACAAATGTTAGAAGTTAACCACTGCTGTTTCCATGAGGAAAAAACAGGCACCGTGGCTTGTGTCCATTTTCTGTACCTGCCCCACCCCCCCCCCCCACCCCCGTTAATAAACTGTGCTGAGTGGACTATGATTTTTCCTAAGTGGGTATTTGCACACATTAGTTGGTTCGTTGATTGGTTTATTGGTATATTCGTTCGTTCATTCTTTCATTGGTTGGTGGCAAAGCATGTTATCGGCGCACTGGATGGAACATTCACGATTTTTTCAGCATAGGTAAGAATACATACACGTTATCTATTACCCAGCACGTATTTACTACAAGGTAAGACCATCTTCCCACGTGGCTTATGTATCATTCTAGCAAATTTGATGCAGCCTATGAAGAAAAATTCGCATGCGATATTGTTTTTGTGCGTACCCCAACACCAGGAAATTATCTTTACTTGTTGGAGCGAAATTGATGCAGGTATTTATTCTCGGGTAATTGAGTAATTCCAATGTCAGCACAATTGACGCAGCATTCAGCTTAGATATAACCGTCACACACGTGCAATTTTGTATTAAACGTGACCTGCAATACAAACATGGAGACCAATGTACTTACTCTAATTTACGGCAACCTGCGTAAAGAATTTATGTAAAGAAACAATTGTAAATATACTATTAACTCCCCCGAAATGTGCCGTAATACGGTGAAACCCAGTTAGGCCCTTTTGGCCTTATGTACCTTCTTTCTAGTCCCTGACAAATGACCATTCACAGTGCGATTGGGATAGTTACGTGCCAAATTCTTATTTGTCATCACTGATTAGACAGCCTTGTCACTTATTGAAGCATCGTTATGAAGGGTGTTGTCTTCATGCTCCTTTTCAAAATAATAACAAAGATACCTACTGCCAATTGGGAGCATGCGTGCAAGCATGTGCAAGTGGCATTAGCCACTATATGTTTTGTTTTCCTCGAAATATCTAATTACATCAAGTACAACCCCCCTGTGACTCAAATGCAGTTTGCAGTTATTTTGGTTGCATGTTTTTCTTTTTGTGCTCCAATTCCATTCTTAATCACTGTCAACACACAAAATGGGTCCGAAAACTGTGTTGTTATAAAATCATGAAATTAAGCTGGATTCCCTAAACATTATAGTGGGTAGATTATATATATATATATATATATATATATATATATATATATATATATATATATATATATATATATATATGTTACCCTACGTTTTCATCGCCATCGGACACGACAGGGATTAAATGTAAGCGGGGGGGGGGGAGGTCAAGGGAGTGCGTGGAACCCCTTTTTAAGCGAGCCGTCCACCCCACCCATTTCCACAGAACCCCTGTATTTTATGATTTTTCTTCTTTTTTCTTTCTTATTCTTTATTTTCTTTCATTTCATTGTATTTATTTATTTATTTGTCTATTTATTTATTTTTGCATGCATGCAAGCACACAGAGAGAACATTGTCGAAGATTCCAAAAATGCAAGGAATCACATATCTGAACATCTAGTTTTCAAAAATATTCAGGGCAGTACTTCTAGACTTCCTTTGCTATGCTTCCTGTCTATGGCGCTTCTGTTTCACAAATTTTTGTCTCCAACAACCCAGCCTCTTCAAAAAATGGCTACTGGCATGCATGTATACCGAGAAATTTAATTGTGGTTCCCTCTATTCTCCAACAGTTGTTGGTGATTCATGGATTTAAAATTCAACTGGTGTGACCCTTTAATTTATTGACAGAAAAGCAGTTGTACGTACTTGTGATTGCCAGTTGCAATTTCCTGGAAGGTTCTAGTTATTATTCCCATCCTGTGGCATTTAAACATTGTAACCCTTACCCGATCATGCAAAAAGACTGAGTAACATCTGTGCCATGGAACTCTCACCTGGGCTGCCGAGAGGTGAGAGCAGAGTACCCTTATTGGTTCCACTCACGTTTCTATGCGGAAACTGACAAGAGTGTAAAAAAGGCAAGTAATGAAATGAAATTGTCGGCTGTAGCAGACGCAATTTGCCAGGAAAGTGTTAATACACACACATAGAATGAATCCGGCTGACATATTAAGGAAGTGTAGCTCTGCTAATTCACAATTGGTCGGGGGTGTGATACAAGTAGGCATTTATTTACTGGTGGCCAGAAAGTAGCCGTCTAGAACTTGGCATGCTGCGGAGTGTAGCTGAACTAATTAACAATTAGTTTGACACATAGCAGATGTAAACGAGATTTTCTGTGCCGTGGAAAGATGGCGAACTACTTTCTGCTGGTCATCAAGGAGTGACTAGCTTTGTCTAAATACGATATTGGCAACCTAATGCCGCCATCCTGATTGGCTGAATTAGTGTTACCGCATCAAGAGGAAAATATACTTCAGAGTTACGAACACCACATAGATATGCAAACTGTATATTATATTTTGGTTGTTCCGTGGGACAAAGTCGGTCACAAAAACAATGACTATAAATATATATATGTATATGCCGAAGCGACTAAAGAACATACGCTGTTTTTTTTTTCTCCTGCAGTGCAATATTATTGATAATGTACACTGTATATTCGAAGCTAATTAAATATTTGGCCGTATAACTGCAATTGTTCGTGACAACAGGGATACACAGAAACAATCTTCACTTAGACAGCCTTGTAGGTCTTCAGTCCAAAATAGAGCACGATACCAACACTTTTCTCAAAATAGATTACAATCCCCGCAAACAATAAGGATTCATTGTACATTCAGTAGGTTGATTTTCTTTCCTTTTTTTTATTTATTTTTTTGTTTTTGTTTTGTTTTGTTTTGCTGTTTTTGTTTTTTCGTACATGACATATGTGTCTAATCATAAGAAAGCATTTAGGGAAGTTGTCAGTACATGTGCAGAATTGATATATAGTCTTGTTAAAGTACTAATGGCGCTGTTCTCGGGCAAACGTATCATACTTTTCATTGCAGAAGGTGGGGTTGACGAAATATCCCTCCGTAACGGCTTTTTTCTCAGTTGTCCACATCGCATGTTAGACCAAAACACCTTTTGAGAAGGGGTTCACATGTCCCATAACACCGCAGCCAAGTAAAATATGAAGATTTTTCAGTGTTAAGAGAGTCCAAACCTGACCTTTTGTGATATTATTTCCATATGGTATTACGTCATACCAAGTCAAGTCAGCACTTTGCTAGTCACACATATAACGTCGCTATTATATTTTTTTCTCGACAGCGGCGGCAAAGATTAACGGGCGAGGAAGAAGGTCGAGGAACAGGAAAAGGTACATTTTGTACACCGCAGACAAATATCAACCAATTACAAAAAACGTCATGTTTACTTGAAATGTACTTTTATAAAAATCTGGCAATTGACGGTTAAGTATGGGTAATGCTTGAATAGGCCTTGTTCAGTGGTTTGACATTAATTTCCAAATACGGTACCCGCTTTCTGCCGTTATGTCAGCGGAGCATGACGAGCCAGTTAGGCACTTTAGCACAGCAAGTTTGAGCACATGCATGGTGCTAGTATTCTGAAAATCAGGAAGTAAAGAATACATATACAACAGGACTGGCATTCCAAGTCACCAAACGCGATGATCTGCGACCAGTCGTGAATGAGTTAAATCTGTGAGGCTAGTCAAATTGATCGGCTGGTGGTCTAGGACCTTTCTGGGTCAAACCAAATATCACCGAGCTCATGCATCACATTGACTCCACATTGACGCTCAATAATTGCTGGAACCAGCGAATATTCTAAGCTCTTTTTCATTTGACCACACAAATAAAATATTGGGTTTTAGCTGCACAGTGTGTGCAACAGGGGAAAAAGTACAACGCGATATATTAACGTGGCAAGGGCGAGAATATTTAGGTTTGACGTTTGTTGATATACGTTGAGCAAATACTTCCAGTGAGTACATATTCGTTATAAACATCGTGAATTCTACTGAGAAATAATATACTGGTTTCATCTGTATATCTATAATATCATAATATCGAGCTCTTTCAAGAATAGCCTCAACAAAAGTGTTTGCTATCTAAGTTTGCTTATGTTTTGTAGTGTGTATAATCACATGTTCTCATTTGAAACGTTTCGGTAACAATACCAAACTTCTTTCACTAATGATAAGCTTAGCATTGATATATATATATATATATATATATATATATATATATATATATATATATATATATATATATATATATATATATATATATATATATATATATATATATATATATATATATGTGGGGGGTGTTTGTGTAGCTGCTTCACATTTATTTAGAGTACCTTCATTTAAAGGGAATTTTAGGTCGTAGTATATTGCAACAATATGGACAATAGTACTTCCATATGTATATAGGTTAGATAGGGACAGGTTAGCTTGTGGAGAGTAAAGAGATCGGACTGCGGAATAGGGTGATGACTACTATGAAGTGGTTCTGGACAAAAAGACACAAATACGACATAAACTAACACTTCACAATTTTACGTCACATTAAGGTAGGACGTGGTACACTTTTACAGCACTTTACCCAGATGGCATGACTTTGTTCCAAGCATGTCCTTATATACACTAGATTTTGCATTTGAGATCCTGCAAAATTTATATATATTTTGTAAAAGTATACATTTGGATTAAGCTGTTTAAAATAATGAAATGTCTCCAAGTGTTAAGAAATTGAATTTTAAATGCTTAATTAAAACACTTGAATTTTACCTGTTTTTGCTGAAAAATAACAAAATAGCGTAAACACAAAAAATTGGAAACTTTATTTTCGTACCGGAAATAAAACAGTGTACGCCTGGCATCAGAACCGTATTTTAAATCTTCGTTAAGGGTTCCCTTGATTGACCGTGTTCAAATTTGATACATGGGTGACTCATGGGTTGTTCTCACCATACAGTGCGCTTTAAAATGGATGTGAAAATAATACTTTTATTCACATTCTTATCTTAAAAACTCACTGCGGTCCCATCGCCGCACAATGTGAGAATTAATGGAAGTAGCCAAATTATTCATTACTCATTAAACCAGGAACAGCGATTTTTTTTAACTATATGTAAAAAATAATCTTCAGTATAGTTCTGATTTCAAAGCTTGGATTACAGCAAAATATAGGTCTAGTAATTCTACGCCTGTAACAATGTATCACATAATAATCAGTCGAATGTCACAGGGACAACGCCGGTCTGGAATGTTGTTACAAAGTAACATCATAACAAAATTTTAGTGTGTTTAACCATTTTGATTCGATTGATGGAAAAATGGGTGGAAAACATGGAGAAATAAGGACCGATCTTGTTCCATACCTAGGCCTAGTGTTGAAAAGTCTATAACAGGTTGAGTCAGCTGGCCACTGTAATGTGTATGCTAGTATATTACGAGGTGTTTAATCCCATGACCAGGTAACACTTGTTTGGATAGCTACCATATTCACGCCTCATGTACGCAGCTGCCAAAACCAGTTGGCGGTTGGCCTTTCATTTTTTTTCAGTCATGTACCACTGTTAGTGACAGTCCACGGCCAGTTTCCAGTAATCGGGTGCACAAAATTCCTTCTCATTGTACCTTTGTCGTCAATATGGAACCAGAAAATAAGTCAGTCACAAGAAAATATTTACCATTGTTATATGATGAATACGATCTGTAATAAAAGATATCATAAACACATGTACTGATGACGGAAACGTAAATTACTGCCCTCCAAAGGTCGCGTGGTTACTGCCGGGTGGGAGTTCTGATATTGAAAGCTGTTCATAAATGCAAACGTATATTTAATCATCCATAGACCACACAGATGGGGAGGGAAAATTAACTGTTTGTTCAGACTTTGATATACCGTAGGCTCAGGCCGCAGCTGTTTCCGTGAATGCTAGAATTTGAAACACAACAAGACCTGGCCCATCCTGACGCAAATTCCAGTGTATTGTATTCATGCTTGTTCTTGCCAAATGAAATCTAGTAATTTTTGGTAATGAATATCTCTTTTGCAACGAATTATCATTGCCCAGACGGCAAGCTGGGATCGTCTGGCCGTATCGCGGCTGCACTCCCTTCAGTGTTGGTGACGCTAGGGTTCTGGGCGTCCCCTCATGTATGTAAGGCTGAATGATCTTTTTTCTGCTGCTTCAGCATTTCTTATTAATTCTTCTTCATCCTCATCAGACCACGTACATGGAAAACTAATTCAGACTCTCTGAAATCACTATGCTCTTTTGTATCTGCCAAGACTCTTGGCCACCCTAAGCATCAACATTCTAATTTGTGGTACCCATTCAATCAAGAGGACTTTTAAGGAACTGTTAGTTTAAAGCGTTACCTATCTACCTAGCTACCTGACTACCAACCTACCAACCTACCTACCTATCTGCCTATCTGTTTGTCTGTCAGTAGAATATGAATTCCATTCTATTTCTGTCTGTCTGTCTGTCTGTCTGTCTGTCTGTCTGTTTATCCGTCTATTATGCATTTATTTATCCACCTTATTGTATGTTTTTTTTACCGATATGTTTTTGTCGTAACTCAAGAAGATACTGCAATTTACAAGCATGTTATTGTCCTACCCATAAAATCACAGAAATTAAACAATAAGAAACAGTCAAATATTGACAAAAGTTCCTTGTGAAGTATTGAAACGCCATTAAAAAGTTTCCTAAGACCGGATCAAATATGAATTGCCACTTTATAAGAAAAAAAATCCTCAGTATCTACAGGCTCGCAAAACCGCTGTCAAGATTGTATGCGGTTTCGCTGAAAATCATTGTCTGCGATTTGATTTTAATGTCAGAATACCAATAATTGCCTAGAAACCAAATTGTGTCGTTCGCATGACAACTAATGTTTCTATGTATTTTATGAATTTTTCCCCTGAGCGTTGCTAAGTTTGCACAACAACAAATCCAAGTGGTTTGATCCCTAAAGTTAATGTTTGCCGTCATCATTGTAGACAGAACAGGAAAAAGCAGGAAACAGTGTTTTAGTTTCGTAGTAATATTGCTTCAATATAAGCCTCTTACTTTTCACGCATTGTTTTTTAATCTAATTAAAAGTGAATATAGGTCCCATAAATTTTTGTCTCCATCGCATTTGAAGATAAAAGATAGCAAACGCAATATGTGTAACAAATTTCTAATTCGTGCAGCCGATGCAGTTTCAAAGTTAAACAAGACATCTCCAATATGAAGTGGTAAACACTATTGAAGTATCCTTAGCGGGCCGCTGTGTGAACTCGCAGAATGAATGTCATCCCATTGCGGCTCCTGTGGACTGGAAGCTTATGATGCTACTTTTTTTTTTTTTTTTTTTTTTTTGAACAGTCAAGGTTTGTCCTGGCAGAACATGTTACAGTTTCTGCAATTGCTGTTTATATTTCAAGCATTGTTCATACAACGTGTTACCCGGCATGCATGCAGGGGCTGTTGTAATGCCAATGCATACTCGTATATTCTTGCCGAGCATGTTCTGGCACCGGGACCGGATTATAAAATAATGGGCCATCCATGCAGAGCTCGTCAGAATCAGTTTTTATTAGCTGTGAATTCATGAGCCCCAATCCCTTAATATCTGTCAGTTCAGAATAACCATAGTTTGATATTTCTTCCTATGTGACTAAATTTTCACACAAGGCAATGGATAGGCATTGGTTGAAATTATATTACTAGAAATTTTACACATTCAAAAAATTTTGAAAAGAATATCAATATTTCACAGACACACACATACACACACACACGCACACACACACGCACACACACACACACACATATATATATATTTACATATATATATAATATTACATAGCGTCAATAAATTAGAAATAGCAAGTTTTCGAAATAAAATAGCTGCGAAAAAATGTATCTATATATTAAGTGAAATAGCATGGGTATTTTTGTGTCAGTTAACCGAGAATGTTGTTTTTGGTCATTTATGGTCATATAAGTAGACAAGTACAGCTCTGTACTCGATGGCAGACAACATTCAAGAAGCAAATGATGACGCATGGACACTTCCATATGGATGTACTTAGCACCTTGAACGGCAGGCTTTTTTTTTATTAACAGAAAAAAAATGAAAAAATAAAAAAATCTCACTTTTAAGCTCATGATTTTAGAATCGATAAAAGATGGCAAGTCTCGAATGAAAACTACACTCAGTTCCCCTCCTGTTGGCAATGACATAAATTTGCGACTAGTTTCAACTTCTGGTAAAGTAGTCTGGAAGTAGTGCCTGGCTGTGACGAGTCGCATAGTCCATGTGTGCCTGCACATTAAAAAACGTTACAGGAATTCCAAATAGCATGCGTGGACAGGTGTGCAACTGTCTGTCGACCATGCATTAGAGACTTCACACTTTTTGTGGAAGAGTTTTCCAAAGAAAACTGGAAAACGAAATTGCATTTAACAAATGAAAATCACTAAATGTCTGAATAAAGTCACTCAAAGAGACACATGACAGTCACCACGTGGTGAATGATGCAGTCTGGATCAAATTTGCCAGGTTTTATCGAAGACAATTAATGTGTGAGGCTATATTTGTTCATTAGAGGTACTATGTGTCAGCAGTAGTAGCACTGTATGTCAGAACCATAAACAAACAAACCGATTCACGTTTGCCTTGTTAGTGCATATTCACCATGCATAATGCAGGAGACTTTAATATTCAGCTTCGATCCTGGTCACTTCCTGTGTTGCCGGAGCAACAGACTGATGCTTCCACCATGATCAGGGCAGATTTGTATTACATACTACATAAAAATCCATAAATAACATATTTTCAACCAAAATAGAGCCCTTTTTGTAATCAATTTAGGCATTCTTTATGTTTCAAATATATGTTAATACATTTTCTTAAGATTATTGTGTGTTTGTTTTGTTCATTTTGTTATGAAAGTACTTTTGACCATGCTAAATACATGGATCTGCCCTGATGCAGATGGCTCCCTCTTTTGCTCAATAAGTGTTACAGTAGGACCGCATTTAGATATGAATACAGCATATTGCCTTGCCAAGTCGTAGTCACAGTTCTTGACGAGAATGCGATTCGGTTTATCTTCAATGTCGTAAGTCTCCTTCATCTTAATTATGAAGTACAGGTTTTGTTAAATTCACCAAATATTAAATGTCATTTCCTCATTTTACAGGGATTCTGTAGGTGATAGTTATCATCATCATCGTCATCATCATCACCACCACCACCATCGCCATCGCCGCCACCACCACCACCACCACCACCACCACCACCATCATCATCATCATCATCATCATCATCATCATCATCATCATCATCATCATCATCATCATCATCATCATCATCATCATCATCATCATCATCATCATCATCATCATCATCATCATTCAATGCGTTCCAGCCAGTCATAGCATTAACAGTGTCAGAACCAAATTCCCAATACATAAAATAAGAAAAAGATTATTGTTACTTTGCTCTGATGCATGCAAGTATGACAAATGTGCCTATTCTATGTTTGAGGGTGTATTATCATTTATTCTAGTGAAATTCAAAGGTAGTAACTCACTGTAGATCACATGACCGAAACATTTTTGCAAGTAAATTGTGAAGCGCCTGCATCAGTGACGTGATGCGTTGACATTTTGACAAAATCGTGGGCGCCACGATGTTTATTATACGTCATATATGACGTGGAATAACCACGAAGAACGCAATCAAACAGCCCCCCCTCCCTTTGCATACCAGGTCGGCGCTGAAAATTGACGCATGGCACATTTTTTAAAACACGGAATAAACAAAATCTTACATGGCTGAGAGTGAGTTAATATTTTTTTCTCTCACGAGGGATCCTTGTTGGTGGGGAAGGAGTGACCACAGGTCACTCGTGATAATGTATATGATTTTTCACGCAAGTACAAGTCTCACATTTTAGTGATTCATATTGTATCCGTAAATGTAGCCATTCTGTTTTACTTTTGTTCTCTAATTTGAAGTAATCTTGTATTATGTCACTGTCAACCTATCATACACGTGCTTCTAAATAGCTTAGTCACTGTTTATAGTGTCTGTGTTGACTGATGCATTACACTGGTCCCCACGGAATAAAAATATGTGACTGAATGGGGCACCCTGTGTTAATATTCAAGCAGATAAAATAAATAATTTTGTTAGCAATTTTGTCGTATCCCTCACGGAAAAGGAGGTTCAGCAAAATGCGCACCTGTATACGTATCCCGTATTGTTTGAATGGGGTTAACCATTGTCCGCAAGTAATGAAGTATCAAATTTAACGGTACACATCAGATAGATGCGGCCGGGCAAGACACGCAAGTTTGGTATGCAGTATGGTGTAAGTAATTAAGTAAGCGCGCATGTAGACATGTATGTGCGTACTTGAGTAAGTTCTTTGGTACTAAAAGGCATCAAGTCCTCGGTATATACAACTCTGGGTTATGCAGGTACACAGATCTATTCAATGTATGAATTTGTCAGGCTTTAAGACGTCATCTCCGGTTTCATATGTATCAAACACAAACGGAGGTGCATTGCATACTATTGTTAGATTGTCTATTAATTCATTCACCTACTTACTTGCTTACTTTTTTGTTTACTTAATTAATTTGCGTTATTTATTTATTTATTTATTTATTTATTTATTTATTTATTTATTTATTTATTTATTTATTTATTTATTTATTTATTTATTTGTTTATCTATCTATCTATTTATTTCCTTATTTCATTTATTTATTTGCTTATTATTTATTTATTCAATCATTCATTCATTTCTTTGCTTCATTCTTTTGATTGATTGATTGATTGATTGATTGATTGATTGATTGATTCAACATCAGTCACCAGATAAATCAATCGAGATTCATTATAAGAGCGTATAAATATGTACTTCTTACAGCTTAAAGCGCTGCTGATTGGAAAAGCCGAACAGGTGTTGATACCTATACAAGTGGATTCCCCGATGAGGTTTATCAAACAAATTAGCACAACCAAGGAGGCTACACGCGTACTTCGTGTAGCCTCATCGGCATGGCTGACCTGACATTGCAGACAAATGTTGATGAGTTTTCAAACTGAGTGATAGTGTTTTATATATATGAAATATTGATAACGGCGTATAAATAAGTTTACAACACACATATACACTTACATTCAATGAAAACGCACAGGTACGTATATATATTATATATATATATATATATATATATATATATATATATATATATATATATATATATATATATATATATATATATATATATATATATATATATATATATATATATATATATCAGAGGGAGAAGTTGCTTAAATCTTACATTAGAAGTCCTTAGTGAGCATGGCTGTGAACTAATTTAGTATCTTTGCCGTCCGTCACACGCACCATAGAATCCGGACAGCCATTGCATAATTTCACCCAAGGGTGCCATGTCATTGGACATCATATCTGGAGTGAGAGTTCAGAGTGGCTTCCATTTCCAATATGAAGGCTGTCAGAAAAATGAAAAAAAAAAAAAAAAACCCACCTCCATACGACACTATGCCATGATAACAAGTGCTGATCGCTGCTGCTACATTGGGAGGATCCAGACTGGGCAATCCTATTCAGAGGCAAATGGGTTTTGCTCATTCCAGCATGTGCAGGTTCGTTGTTCGTCATCGCGAAACAGTATCCACAGACGACAGTCAAGCCACTTCCAGGGCATGGAACAATTACCACAGAGGTACAAAATAAGCAGATACAACTCGTCCAACTGCAAGACGGATTTCGGAGAGCAAGCGGTACAACCAGGGTAACACACAGGAGACCCTACCCCAGCGTAAGTAGTGTGACGGTGAGGCGACGTCTGAGGGCAAAATCTTTAGTTCGCCAGATCTTTCAGGGGAGGTCAGTTAACCCCTGTTCGCCGTCACAGCTACATTGTATGGTTCCGCCAACATAGCAGCAGGAACCAGGCACAGTGGAGAGTCTTGTTCTCCCACGAATCCCGCTTTTGCTCAGAAAGGACTGACGGCTGGTAACACGCGTAGGACACACCTGGTGACGGGTATGCCAACTTCATGGCCAGCATTTTCCCTGGACATGAGTCCAATTGAGCTCCTCTAGAACCAACTTAGCAGCTGACTTTCCAGAAGGATGCCCTGCCCAACCAGCTGACAAATGATCCAGATCTCACGAGAAGAGTGGGACTACACGTCTCAACACAGAATATAGCTACATCTATTCAATCTCTGCTTATCCAACTCATATTTTCCAGATCCCTGGAAGAGGTCCAACGTGTGCCCCGTTTTAAGAAAAGTAACAAACAGTCAAAGGAAAACTATAGGCCAATTTCACTCCTCTGTAATGTCTCTAAAGTACATGAGCGTCTAGTTTCTAACATCTTCTATGATCATCTAACCTCTAAAAATTTACTTTCTGCTAAAAACTCTGGTCTTAAGAAAAATGATTTCACCATAAATGCACCTGTTAGCATACTTCATACTATTTACAGTGACCTTGAGTTGAGCCACGAGGTCCGTATGATTTTCCTGAACATATCCAAGGCCTTTGACAGAGTTTGGCACGCTGGTCTACTTTTTAAACTGAAACAATTGGGGTTTGAAAATCCTGTGTTACTTTTTATAGAAAGCTATCTCTCAAATAGATTTCAACGCGTTACTATTGGAGGACAGACCTCATCTTGGCTCCCTATAGAGGCTGGAGTGCCTCAAGGTTCCATCCTTGGTCCCCTACTTTTCCTCGTTTACATTAACGACATCACTGTCAACATTACCTGTGGCATCCGTTTATTTACGGATAATACCAGCATTCTTGAAATTGTCCACGAACCAATGGCCACAGCTGAAAGCCTTAATTATAATCTTGCACAAATTCACCGTTGGGGAAAGCTTTGGCAGATGACATTTAACACTATAAAATCTATTTCAATGACCTTCTCAGCTAAACGTCACAAGCCATATCATGCTCCTCTACTTCTGGGAAACACACCGATACCTGAGGCTACTCAACATGCAAATATTGGAGTTACACTTTCAAGCAATTTGTCATGGCACCAGCACATAACACGCCTTGTTAATAAAGCCAGCCAAAGACTTGCTCTTCTACGCAAACTCAAATACAAATTCTCCCGCCAGACTCTCATACGGTTGTATAGCACTATGATTCGTCATATCCTCGAACATGGGTGTGTCCTATTTGACAATTGCGCTGAAAACCTGTCACAATCTAGAGATGATATGCAGTATGAGGCAGCTAGGCTCTGCCTTGTCGCAACTAGATACACTCCATGTGTCTTACTTCTACAAGAGCTTGAATGGCAAACTCTGGCAAATCGAAGGACATACTTTAAACTTATTCTCTTTTTTTTAATGTATAAAAGGTTGACTCCACAATACTTACATGCTCTCGGTCCTCGCGATGTTGCATTCACTACTGGTCGCCTATTGAGAAATCGTACTGCATTACGCCAAATTAGAATTACCACCGATCGCTTCGGCGATTCATTTTTCCCATATGTTATCAAATTATGGAATAACCTCCCGGTTGATGCTCGTGTCACCGATTCCCTGCCGCAGTTCAAATCTAAATTCAAGCTATTACTCCTAACTGTCGACAAAGAGCCCTCGTACTTTAAACATGGAAATTGTTTCCTTAACATATGCCATAAGCAGCTACGTCTTCACTTCTCTGTTTTAAATGCCCGTCTATATCATGTCAATATCCTTCCAGCCTCAACGTGTGCATGCTCTCATCCTATTGGACAAACGAAACATTACCTTTTGTTCTGCCCCAATTTAACTGTGTAAAGGGTCTGTCTACTGAACACTGTGTGCCACTTACTCGCTCCAGGTGTACTAATAGTTCAGTGCTCTAGTGATATTTTATCAAACATTCTCTTGAAAGGTAGTGATGATTTGTCTGACACCGATAATGTATTCATCTTTGAGGTTGCTCAGACATTCATTTCAGAATCTAGACGTTTTATTTACTAATTTGGTATATGGCATAATTATAACTCTCCATTATTTGGCATCAATTGTATTTTTCCTGTACAAGCTGTGAGTCTAGTCTTCTGTGCTCGTCCAGTGTGTG
Organism: Hermodice carunculata; assembly: GCA_964020975.1. Classification (NCBI taxonomy): domain Eukaryota; kingdom Metazoa; phylum Annelida; class Polychaeta; order Eunicida; family Amphinomidae; genus Hermodice; species Hermodice carunculata. The sequence goes on from OZ026619.1 coordinate 43,339,620, forward strand.
TTGTATATATTCCTGTGCTTCCTTTTGTGTACTGGAGAGCCTCCAGGTTAGTCTCTGTATACTATTAGGCAATCCAGAGAAAATAAATATCTTTATATTAACACAGAATGTAGCGTCTGATCCAAGGCATACAGCCCAGTTACAATGTCTGGGCAGCTGCTGCTGGCGGCCATACACGCGTGACTTTTGAATTTAGAAGACGCGGAAAAAAACGTCATGCAATAGCTACTCTGTACCACGGGTCAATAACAAGACAATGAACTTGAACATTCTAACTCGCAGTAAAATGTAGGAATTCTGTAAATTGGTATGATTTAATGGGTAATTTATAAACACACGGTAACAATTTTAAACATAAAGCCTGTTGTGCTTTTTCATTAACTGGAAGTATATATGGTGGCACCTGGCCTGCTTACAATACTACAAGATTTACATACAGCGATATAATTTGAAGCTAAAAATTCAGATTTCAGTCCTTATGACCTGCATCTGGAAGAGAAATATTTGCTTGTCCATGTACACATGTTAAAAGTAACGAAGTGTGCTCAGCAGGCATTTAACCATAGTGGGCCCTGAGCTGGACTGGAACAAATTGACGGATGTTGTGTTTTAACTTCAGATAGAAGGTTTAGTGTGGTATTCATCATCTCCCCAATCGCATTGTTCATGAAATATGTTTAAACCACACGTGGTGGGTTGTTTCAACTGAGTTGACGATCGAGTAAGTGGAAGGTTTCAGTCCGGCAGCGACTAGGCGGAAATCGAATGCTGTGGTCAGAGTTCCACTGAACAATAGTGTTTGTCATAAAGGCTTTAAGCTGTTCTTGATTTCAATAAGGAACGTACAATTTTGGCATGCACGCAGTTCGTCAGTTTTGGACTCATAGCCAAATAATCAAAAAGTGAAATTTATCTTCTGTGCTTCGCATGAAACAGAGCTGTATTTGTGAGTTATCTACTCAGAATTTGTATTTATAAGAATTGAAGTAAACACTTCATAGTCGATGATTAAAATCTCATGGAGATGTTGATGATGATGATGATGATGATGATGATGATGATGATGATGATGATGATGATGATGATGATGATGATGATGATGAAGAAGATCTTTTTAGAGTCGACTAGAATAATGATCTAAAAGATTAGCGCCTAACCACTATTATATCAAATATGAATTATTCGCTATGCTATGACAGGGAAAGACGGGCCGACACCGTGTAACAATTCACTTTGTTCAATAGATTCCTAATAAACGTTCACAAATTCACATATAATTATTGAATAATAAACGTTTAGCACTGCAGTTGTTTTGAGTGTCTTTAATTTGATTTTGATAAATTTCACGCCACCGTGATAGTGAAATTGTGCTTGAATTTCGCATTAGTATTGATTGTACCATTTATCCATAAGCAACGACGTGACTAAAAAACTTAGATTGCCGACTCTTCCTTCGTTTTTAGACAATATTATAGTCACAGGTTTGTGGTTACCATCTGTTTCATTTCTGATACAAGTTTCGTTGAACCAGTAGGCATAATATGAGGCAATGCGGGATGGCCAATCAATTGACAAGGCGTAAATATAAACTTCAAGCAAAAAGCATAATAAATGTTTCAAACAACGCACATTATACATTGTCTGGTATCTGTGGTAAAAAGATATACATGTGAAAATATGCGAAGAATATTTATACCTTTTCCTTTTCTTTCTTTCTTTCTTTCTTTCTTTCTTTCTTTCTTTCTTTCTTTCTTTCTTTCTTTCTTTCTTTCTTTCTTTCTTTCTTTCTTTCTTTCTTTCTTTCTTTCATTCAGTCATCCATTTATTTACTGATCTCCTGTTGGATCCTGAGTCAAACAAAGCGTAAGCTCGCGTGTCACCATGTTTTGTGTTGAAATAAAGTCAAGTTCACCAGGTAAAAACTTAGCAAAAATGTTAGATCCCTTTGATGCTTTGTTATGTATGAATATTTACGCTTTACAGGTGTTCTCCTAATTTGAAAATATAATGTTAGATCCCTTTGATGCTTTGTTATGTATGAATATTTACGCTTTACAGGTGTTCTCCTAATTTGAAAATATTTACAATATACGGATATATATTTTGTATTGGCAAAATTTTTCACATACTGCCTGGTGCGTTTTTTGTACATAAATACATGTACATACATACATACATACATACATACATACATACATACATACATACGTACATACATACATACATACATACATACATACATACATACATATATACATACATATATGTATTATGTGTCCCTCTGTGTCTGGAGAACCTGATATATCAATTTTAGCACTATATGGTGATTCAGCATTACTAAATGTGTTTAAATCAAACGCTTCATTTTTGTTACGCCTGCCATGTCATGCTTAATCCTACTGAATGCCAAGAACGTACATGTAAAATAATCCAGATCAGATGGATACATATTTGGCGAAATATCATAAAATAATAATATCAAAAACGCGGCTAATAAAATTGTCCACCATCGGAACAATATATACTGGACTAACTCAACCTTCCCTCCATCCGATCGTATGTTGTGTCTTTTTGAGTGCAGTATTTTATGCATAATCTTAAGGCCCTGAGTTTTCCTCTGACGTAAAACAATTCCGGTAGACCACTTCATAGTCTTATTCGATTTTGGTGACCTTGACCGAATTCCCAAGGTAACTACTTTGCGAGAATTGTTTAGTTCCCTATTTGAAACAGCCACATGTACCAGTAATTGAACACTGAACTTGTTTCTACCGGCAAACACAGAAGTACAACCGGGCTGTTCCCATTATGAGGATGATAAACACGGCGTACTTACAGGGTACATCAATGTCTGGAGAAGATATGCATGAGTCTATAAACGAACATCCATATTGCTTTTTGTTGTATGCGCCAACGTAATAGGATTCACCAACCACATATCTTCGATAAACCTGATTTATAGATCCATTACGTTTCACTTAGACATGGGCTTAGGCAATTTCTCGCCCGTGGCTATGTTTATAATTGGCTTACAATAAAGTTGTTTAATTTACAGCATGAAGCACGAAATACTACAGGCATCTCATTAAATTTGTATGAAAAATTTAACTCGATGTCTTCAGCGGTATTGAAGTTCGCTTAGTGAAGTATTGGGTCATTGTATCGCCCTTAATTTGGTATACAATTGTAGATAGATCCATGTGGGCCCTGCCAATCAGCAAAGATAAATATTTCATGAGTATAGTTTTTATAATCAATCGAGAAGAATCAATTTCATTTCCTTGACATATCGTGTATGAATCCGGGCAGTGTATATTGAAAAGTATGAATGACGTTGCGATTTATTCTAATGTTCTGTAGCACAAGTAACCCTTCTACGATTGATCAGGATTAAGCACTATTTGACTGTATCATCAGTTAAATACTACAGACTGGTAAAAGAAGCCCCTCATATAATAAAATAAAGACTGTTTAAGCATCAGAAGTTATAAGGAGCACAAGAAACCGTCTATTGAGTGCCCATATAACCGACACATTTAAATATTTGTAAGGGGTTTACCGAATTACATAATCAAAACTCGATTCAGAAGTTTATGAGTTAATAGGTTGTTATAGATGGAAAGTTGTCTTGTTGTGAAAGTATTGTTTTAATAGGAAGGCATTAGAGCATGGCTTGGCATTTTAGATGGCAATTTTAACATTAAGCTGGTTTCATTATGGGGATGTTTTATAGACTGCGAAGCACATACATGTATTTGCATTCTAGATGATGGTTACAATGCAGTACTGTATTGGTCTTGGTAAGCAAAGGGAACTTATAAAATAGTTTGACATGTTACACATATGTCATGGTTTGATGAAAGTTATCGATGAACGCAAATCAGAATTGATGCCCGTGATTATTGTCAACAGTTTTTTTTTGAGCGATACGGTCTGTAGTTGTGATTTATAATAATCTTATTTAAGGCATTTTTTGAGTCTTTATACACTGATGTGCAATCGGAATTATGTCAACCAGATGACAGGTCGTAAATACATAAATTAATGTCAATATTTAATATACCGCTAATACACCATAGGCACGATCAATTCTTTCCATACGTATGAATGCACACAACAAAAGTTTTACCAAAATACTAACTTATGGGTTACAACGGACATGATACAAGTAAACATTTTATCAACCTGACATTCATTATGCATTGTGCGTACTTGTGTGTCTCCTCAGCAAAATGGGGATAATAATGTAATCAAGATGAATTATTATATCGTATGATGCTTAAAGATACACAAGCCATCATTCACCAGTTTTTATTTTGGGCGACGTCATCAAATTGGTAAAATACCGAAACATGTGCAAGAAATCGACTTTCACTTAGTCGCAAATGGAAGCGGACACATTGAAAATCAATTTTCCGTTCTGTTACAACACTGTTTTTGCAGTCGTTTCAAACATTTAACTCATTTGTATTTCATTCTTCACTCTGTATGATATATAAAATACTTGTTTCAGAAGGGGAAAATCCACAAAAATAGCACCCCTGCATTAAACATGCATGATGCTTGTGATAGATACCATTCATTAAATATTTTAATCAGCGATCAAAACTGCCCTTACACACAACTTTTAGACCATCGCCATTTTATACCAGAGTGAGACAAGTTTAATGTCTGTTTGTCTATGATTGATAAGACCACGCTTGTATCGTAGATATAAAAAGATAGAAAGCTACATATATGAATGAAGAGATATCCAGTCGCACATTTTCACGCTTGGCTTTAACAGGGGAAGGTTCTACGCACCTTTCAAACAAATTGACTTTCTTGAATTAGCCGCAAAACTGACACATTCCATTGACTTGCACAATCAATGTGTCCATCTGAGACAACTCAGTTATCTGCAAAACTTCGATCCCAGCGTGAACAACCGATCTCGAATGCCACTCAGAGGCTTGATCGACCTTCATTAGACTTACGGTCCCTCATACTGTTTAGTCACCATATTCAATGACGATGTATGCCATTTTTAAATGGTTGTTTGGTTCCCACCAAAGTGAAAGAATCTGACGTCTAGACATTCTCCTTGTTTTCTCGTAAATCTGTCGCATTTCCATTTGTGGTGGTACAGGTTATGAGCTTTCCTGTTTCGCTAAGTAGAAGAAAGTATAAAATCACATTTTATGTATGTTGAATATATAACCTTTTCCAACAGCTTAAGAGGACCAGATTATAACTGTGATTTTGAGTCGACGTCTCTACCACTTTACTTGAATCAATCGATTGGACGTCAGTATTTACAATGTGATGTAACCTATTTGATGCTCTTTGTGCAGTGGCCGGTAGAATAATGCATAATACCATGAACGTGCTGCATTATAATTGGACAGTTCTTAGTACTCTGCTTGCATTTCTCATCTTTGATCTTTCGAATAAGCAGTTGAAGCAAGGAACAATTTACCAGTTCTTTTAGTAGAAAAACCAAGACGTTATGTATTGTGCAAAGATATCAACCTATAACCTTGATTTCAGACTCTTTTTGGTAAGTAAGGCACTTTTGTTTTAAATTTGTAGGTCAAGGATCAAGCAATTCATTTTTTATGTATTGCATTTGTGGAGAAAAAACATGTATGCATAAGACAATCTGCTGTTGGTAGGGGTTACCTATTTTTCGCTCAGCTGACTTGTCATTCAGCTGGGCTTTTGCGATCGGTTTGCCCCCTTCACCCCTTTACACGTCTGTGCAGAATTCACACTTTCTACTTCAGTTGAAACGCCGTAGGTCTGAGCCTGTTAAAACTTGGTTACAATGTACCTTGGACAAACAATTACCAAGCTATTTTTCGAAATAATGGTCACTTGACCCCCTCCTCTAAACATTTTCTATGTTTCCGCATTGTAAACGTTGACATTAAGATTAAAAAATATATATTCAAGATGACAGAGCACTCTAGTTACTTGCACTATTCTCTTGATATGGTAGAATCATTTCAGCTGCATCTGTATTGTTCGAAGTGGTTCTGGTCCTGTAAAAAAGCTAAAATGAGATGCACATGGTTAATGGTCCAATTCAGGTAACAGGGTCAAAAGACCACTAAGTCATTCCAAAATAAATTGTCCATTCCATTCGGACAATTTTGCCCCATCATTATATGTCCAGTTCTACTCATGGTAGAAGCACCAAATTTGGACAGTGTGTAAAGATGGGTTCTTGTAGTAAATTGGCACAATTTTACTAATATTACTACACTCATAATTGAGTTATGGCATTATGAATATTAATAAATTCTCAGGAATTTAGGCAATTTCCTGGGATTTTAGGCAATATCCTGGGAATTTAGGCAATTTCCTGGGAATATAAGCCGAGTTCCTGGGAACATAAGGCTGGTCCTGGGAATATAGCGAAGTCCCAGGAACATAGTGGTAAGCTCCCAGGAACATAGTGTCAAGTTCCTGGGAACATAGTGGCAAGTTCCCAGGAACATTATTAAAGTACTGGGAATATAATTATAAATTCCCAGGAATATAACTGAAGTCCCAGGAATTGAGACTAAAGTTCCTGGGCACCTTACTCAGAGTCCCAGGAACTTTAAGATAACAGGTAACGTATGAGGAGTGCATGCGTACATGCAGTAAGCATAACTTCAATGTTTCTTCATATCAAATTTATTTCCCACAAATGTTCCTTTGCTTGATTTTGCGCAAAAATAGACTATCAGTCTACGCTAAACCAACTTTATCGAACCCAGTCTTGAAAACAAGAAACACAAACAAACAAACAAACAAACAAACAAAAAAGAAAGAAAAAAAAGCCTCGCAAATTGTGACTTGTATTTGGTGCCTTGGTTATCATCAATATCCCCCCCTCCTTCCCCTGAGCATACTCATGGATTCTTTTGGAGTTCTGAAAGATATACAGAGGAACCTTTGGGAGGCCTAGGCTGTACAGCCATCCTAGGACAGCCATGCATGACCAAAGTGGAAACTGAAAATTTATATGAAAATGAAACAAAGGTCCCGCTTTACTATCCTAGATTGTAGGCTTAGATCTATACAGAGCGTATGTTCCCTCCCCTCTTTCGCCCCCCCCCCCTCTCCTCCACCTCAAACTCTCGTCAAAATTCAGCCTCAAAAAAGGGTACGTGGGTCCTAAACTCCATGATCAAAGGAAGATGTCTCATGCATGTAGGCCTAGGTCGAAGCCTATATGGCCGAGCTATGTTTTTTCCCAGGTGGTAACAAAAGTGGGTGGCCATGCAGAGTGATTCAACATTTGTTAAACATTGGTAACAAGGCCTATACATACATCTTTTGATGTATACACGATGTACCAGTTCTCTATAGTATAAGCTGAGCCGTGCGGTTTGTGAAATACAGCACAATACATCACTGACCACAGATAGGAAAATAATTGCTTTAAATCAGAAACTTCGGGTTCTAAGCTGTACTTCCATCGTAAAACTGGAAAAAATGTCTTTTCTTGACGAACGGAGGTAGTCTGCGCAAGCCATATCACTTCAACCCTTCCGACGATCTTGTAAAAACCGTGTACCTTGGCCTCTTCTCGTTATATAGCGACTGAAAACTCGAGCCTCATTGATATTGATCAAGTTCGGAGCGGGTCAGTGGGGCAAACTTGTGTGTGTGTGTGTGTGTGTGTGTGTGTGTGTGTGTGTCTGTAAGTATTAAAAACATGAAATCAGTTTATGAAAAATCTAAAAAGCGATTATTAAAATGTGCGCGTTATCTGAAAAGTCTGCTTTTTGCTTAGCATAAAGAACCCAATATGAGTTTATCTTCGTAACAGAGACGCAGGGAAGGGAGCTGGACATCGTTGCACCAAATTTCTCAGTTCAGAGACCGGCAACTCATCACATATAAAGAAAGATTAGCAAGTGATAGTAACAATGGTCTTGCCCACCCGATCAACAATCCTGTCTGTACCGCTATTTTGTGGATTTGTTTTATCCGTCAGTCATTTCATCTCATATGATGCTTACTTATGTCATGACTGTAGTGTACACAGCTTGGCAAAACTAGCCTATGCCTGCCTACTTCTTTCCTCATTTACTCTGCTCTCAGTTCCAATGTTTGCTCAAATTCTTTGGAAATTCATTCTGATTAAAAGTCCACTGGATCTTCAGATCAAATAATAACCTGATTGAGGAAACACTATCCGGTAGGCCTATTCGTGAGTTATGAATCATGGAAAGGGCTGGCTGCATTGTTGATGCAGCCAGCCAGGTGCCTTTACTTTTGGCCAATCAGAACACACGTAGCAGCGTAGCCACGGCTACAGTCACCAGGGCCGACATTTTGCCGTCCACTGATCAAATCCATGGACCGTACAAGATGAGCGAGGCAGAGAAAACTGCAACAGTTAGGCCAAGGAGGGCCGAGTCGGCCGCTGATAACGATCTCAGTAATAACTCGACCAATCAAGTAAGATCAAAGCAAAAACACCAATTAATTGGATTATGACACCTTGTATCCCAAGCAAACTTGTTTAAAACCCAGAGACTTCCCTCCTCTCGAGTCTCTGTCCAGTGTCCTCCATCATTGGTTAGACCAAGTAGCCTATGTTTTATTAGCCTCACTGGTTAGACACGGGAATAACATTTCAGTGGCTTAGGAACCGGAGGGGAGGGCGGGGGGCCCTCCCCCCAATAATTGTTCCCCCCAAGCAAGGTGCACCTTCCGTGCACAGTTCATCACTTGGGTGCTCCCCCCCCCCCCAATAGTTCAAAGCTTCCTACGCCACTGCATTTAAACCATTCCAAATCACGAAATACCCCTGTAGGCAAAAGTGAGAGGTCATTTGGAAACAAGTGGCCTACATGTAGATTAGATGAGCAAAATAGTGGTGAAATTATGACATTGCCCCAGGTTCTTTCCCGAGTACTTAAAAAGGGGTGGGGGCGGGAGGTATGCGGCTCCCCGTACTACTACTAGCGTACTGGGCATTTTTATTCGCGTAAACGCACAAACTGGAATCCATTTGATTTTATGTACTTCGTAGCAGCCATTATTTAAATATTTTCTCATTTTCTGTACCTTGTAGGGTCCACCGGGGCAAAATTATTTGTACCAGCGTCCAGACTTCCCCCCCCCCCCCCCCCATGAAAACGTGTAGTAATATTTCCAATTTAGCCAACTTTGCAATTCACTGCTGACTGGGTTTTTTTTTTTTTTTTTTTTTTGTTTTGTTTTTTTGTTTTTTGGTTGTTTTTTTTAAATCTTGTTTGCAAGGTCACTTGGCCAATCACAATCAATCAGTTGAGCAGGAGGTCAGTCACCATGACAAGTTTAGTGGTTTTTGGAGTAATAGTGTTTGAGAGAAACCCCAGACAAATATGGTTAGATAGATAGATAGATAGAGAGAGAGAGAGAGAGAGAGAGAGAGAGAGAGAGAGAGAGAGAGCAAAATTCTATGATTTAGTCATAGTGAACACGTTGAAGTTCTAGAACTGTAATTATTATCATGATTGAAAAAAAAGATGTCATAGATGTAATGAAAGAGTGATGATATATATCCTCACTCATTAAGTACATCTATGACCACTTAAAGGGAGTTTGAATGGATATATTGCAAAGTTCCTTCTTGTATGCATAGAGGTAGTCATGAAAACAGGCTGCTGAGAGGCAGAGCAGCAAGTCATTAAGTGTGTGTGTGTGGGGGGGGGGGTAAGGGTATTTCCCTACTAGCGCCAGCTTACAGGGGTAATGTGTTTCCTGTGCCAGTGAACTGGAGGCCCTCTTTTTTTTTTTTTTTTTATTTCTGATCATCACATATGTTCACACTGGTTATTATGTTGGAATAGTCCTATTTTTCTGTACTTTGTTATGGCAAAATTACTTCCTGTGCTGGTGTACTGTGATATACCCCTCCCTCCTCCCTTTCCCTGGGTACAGTCTATCCAGTATATCTGAGTCCCACTTGTGATCTTTTACTACAAGCTGGGCCACTGCATAAACAGGCCAACCACTGTTAATTGCATGGAGGTGTAAATGGTAAATTGGGTCATTGGTTGTGTTGTATTGTGTTGACAGAGCTAGTCAAAAGCTGCCTCAGCCTGGATGTGGGGGGACAGTGATTTAGTGTTGTGTGTTTTAACTTGCTCTCTCTCTCTCTCTCTCTCTCTCTCTCTCTCTCTCTCTCTCTCTCTCTCTCTCTCTCTCTCTCTCTCTCTCTCTCTCTCTGCATTTTATGATGATTTGAAAGGAAATTGACTTTGATCTATGAGACCACTTAAGTCTTCGTATCCAGTTAAGCGCTAGATTGTTACAGTTATCTTGTTTCTGTCTTTATAGTTTTTCCACCTTGTCTTGAAAACCAATGGTCTGGTTGTTTTTCAGTCGTGTTGGGAATGTATCTGTACCTCGAATCATATTCGACGAAAGTCGTTCAAAGAAAGGGACTGCTGGTATATCCTGATTCTTGTTGATTTGTTTTTGCGTCTTGTTTGATAAGTGTTTATCTTTCCATCGATTACTGCACGTCATTGGTTTAGGCAATGTTTATGTATGGTTTCTAGGTTTCGATAGACCCTATATTGTCATGAAAGCTATATACGTAATGATAACCGCATATATACGATGTATATATATATATATATATATATATATATATATATATATATATATATATATATATATATATATATATATATATATATATATATATATCGTATTGGTAATCTGAAGCCATTTCCAATTGAACCTTAGAGAGACCTCGCTGGTAATTGTACGGTTGTCAAGAGAATCAAAGAAGAGATGCCAACAGATACACAGAAAGGACCAATCCAATATTCTATGTGATAAAGCACTCTTCCGAGACTTCACACTGACGCACTGTAGTGGACTTTTATCTGGTAACAGCACTCGGGAGTAACATTACCGAGTAGGGGTGACATTGCCGACTGTTGAACCTCTATCGATAGGCGCCTGTTTGGAGATAAAACAGGTGTGTTTTCTTAATGACTCCCGACCCGATGCTAGATGACAGTCCGCTGTTAGTAATTGTTTTTCTTGACAGAGTGGGCCTAATTTGTGGAACTTTAGCGGCACGTCACTATTGGTTTTATTAATTTTTTTCTTCCATGTGATTTTAGAGGACTGCAATCAATATACAACGTTAGGTTCCTAGGATACCTGACCTGTGACCTATTCTTGAACTCTGACTTTATCTCTACAAGCAGGAATTATAAAGTACATGTACGTGCTCTTTGACTCCCTCTGAGGTCGTTCGATGAGTCACAGTCTTGTCAGACAAGTAGCTTATTGCACGTGGTCCCAACTGGTTTACATACAAACCTGCATTGTCACATCTCTTGCCCAAAGAACTTTCCTGGAATGCAGAACATCATGATCATGTTGCCAGTAAATTATTTAGTTCCCTCTGAAACGAGACAAAGACAATCTTTTGAAACTGTATCAAATATTATAAAACGTATTTTGCATTTGCTTTTATGGAACTGCCCTGAGGTAATGTTGTACATGTGGAGCATTTATAAATCGGTTTCATTATTACCGCGGAGGATGTCCTTCTCCAGCATGCCTAGAGAGTCTTTTGAAAAGAGTTTTGTCTTGAAGACGAATCTGTTAGTGTACAAAGCGAGTTTTGTACGTTTGGCATAATATTTTAGAAGAATGTCATATGCGACTCAATTATAAATAACCGTTTCAATAATTGGCAAAAGACAAAGTACCGGTAGATCGTGGGATCTTACTATTAATTATAATTCGATAAAAATATCCTGAGAAAAAAGACATGCAAACACTACAAAAGGAATTAAAAATAATTTTAAAAAAAAAGAAAAAAAAAAAACCAACTCGCAGATTGATAGAGAGAGCACAGGAAATGAACTAATTAGCTGATCTCCATAATGTCTTGTGGAAATCAAATACTTTCAATACGCTTTCGCATCAGTTTTCTCGTAGAATCGCTTGTTTTCCCGGTTGGACTCCTTGTAGACGTGCGATGTAGTGAGGTTATATCTCCTAGTTGGCAATTTGGCAGCCACAGACTTTACATCAAGGGCTCAGGGTCTAATTTTAATATGATATAGGCAAAAACAAAAACAAAAACAAAACAAAAACAAAAACAAACAAACAAAAACAAAACAAAAACAAAAACAAAAAAACTAAAAACTAAAAAAACTGTATTTGCCTTCTGATATTAATTAAAACACCAGTTGTTACAGATTTGATGTAAGTATCTTTCTCCTTCACATGGCTCATCTGCAATTTCCTTTTATATACCATGAGCACTTGTTTATGATATATATTCCAGGACAGTTATATTGACTGTGTAATTTCAGGGGATCGACATGATAGGAGGATAGAGAGCCAGATATTGTTGTTGCATTAATTTCAGGCTGGCAGAACTAAAGGCTAGCACTTGTGCAGGCAGTTCACTTGTAAAGTCATAATGGACTGGCTGCGTAAAATGGAAGTCTGTGGCTTAGGGGACTCTTTGGGGCGGCAAGATTGTGACAGGATCCTATTGATTCTGTGGCTGCTGTGTACAGTTTATTCTGGCCACCTTCAAAATTCTCTATGACGTTAGTCTGTTGAACGGAAGATAATATTGGACTCGTCAATAAACCGACTCTGTGTCTACTGGCATTGAGCTGCCGATATGCTGTGGCCCCAAACACAAAAGAACAGACACTCAATGGAGAAATCCAATTGTATTTCCTTTTTGTAATATGAACTGTGTTTTTCCTTCTGTTACACTCGACAAAATCTGTTTTACGACAGAGGAATCGTTGTCGTGAATGTGCAAATCAGTCTAATTTCTCGTCTCCATATTATAGTAAACGATTGAGTGCACAAACATGCACACACCACTTGCGTTTTGCGATTGGCGTAATTAGACTGAACCAGAAATACATACGAAGCTTCATTTGTGAAAACTATTATATGTGCCCAATTTGGAGCAACATACATACATGAAAGTTAACCAAAGTCCGACGAGTCTATCACAAAAATAGTCACGTCTTTGGATCTATTATGTTCAGTTTACAATCGTTATAGTGGGGTTGTCATGTCTGATTGCTCATGGTTAGTTTTAATGGATCAGGCTAAGATACTAAACTTTTTCGCAATAAAACATGTACTTAGGGTTTAATTAACACATATCCTCTTCATTGATTTTGCTATCAGTCGAGAAAGAAAGACTGCAAAGCCTGAAACAACAATATCGGACCTCCTAATAGGGCTTATAATATCTGCAAAACCTAAAGCACCTATACTGAATAGGTCTGGGGCCGTTGAGGTTAGCAAGCAAACTTCAAAAATGAATAATGTAGAAGTATCATAGGAAATTTGTAAAGAATAATGCTGAATGGTGATTGAGACTCGTTCGCTGATGACTGCCGAGACACGTTTTGGCTTCGTGGAGCTTGCAGGGAAACGGACGCCACTTAATATTCTTAGTTACGTCATAGAGGGGTGAAACATATTTTGGGTGACGAAAAATAAAGTTGTGTGACCTCTATGTCAATGCGATATCATGGTGGGATCATGTGATGTTTGGCGTGACGAGAAACTGTAGAACGAGACTCCAGTCAGCAGCACCTTTAAACCCAATGGGCAAATCAATACTGGATAAATTTCCTGGCTAATTCTGGACTTTATCTCAATTAAGGGCAACTTTTGTCTTCTCTGCACTGGACCGTGAACTTGGCTTTCAGGGCTAAGCTACGCAAATCTCAACCATTGTACATCGTATTTGGTGCAAACGTTCATATTGATATCACCCGATGTTAAACCAATATGCCTGTTCACTTTTTATTCTCTTAAGTGTATTTCTTGGATGCTCAGGTAAACTCTTCCACCAGGAGCTACGGGTTTACCGGCTGCAGGCCTCATTTTACTTGATACTCATACAGATTCGAGCCAGCAATTGGATATTGCACATGATAATGGTCCTTGATCAGGGTCCGACTGGAAATTGCATTTGCATGACCTTAAAATAATACCTAAGGTCATGCGCAGCCGTGCAGAGTCTCGGCTCAGCATCCCACATCAAGATCTATTTGAACAAAGGGGTGGACATTGTACTTGCTGATGTGCATCTGTGACGACACAGTTACTATTTACATCTCAACGTGATCATAACCTTATTTCAATTGGTTCAATGCAACGTTTATAATTTGAATAAACTATGTCCCTTCCACTCATATACTTAAATGATGATGCTACCAAAACTCTCCACATGAATTTGTGTTTGTGGTGAAACAAACTTGACCATAACTGTTTTGAGACATAAATATTAGTATCGAAGGCGATCTAAGGTATGAATGGAATTGTCAATCTTTTTATGCCAGGTCAGCTGACAAAGCTCATCTTCTAACATAAACAAACCTGATACTTTCAATAGAAAAAAATAGCTGATAACGTCTTTCACTTTTCAATCATTCAGGAAGTAGTCGGGTTAGGCAGATACCATTTTGCTCCTTCAGTGTGAAGAATTCGTCTCAAGTGACATAGGATGAAACAATAACCCGCAGCATTTACATTTTAAGGTAAATCGTCTAAAACTGAATATCAAGGCATTTAAATATATTCTTAGCGTGCATAAAACGATATTTTAATATTAAGCGTCATTGCCTTTGTGTTGAAAGACGATATATAGAGACCCGTTGGTGATTGTCTACCTTGAGGTTATTAGATTTTTCAATGAAATGTGATCAAATTGAGCAACAAGTGTCACATAAATCTCCTAGGTCACCCCAAAATCCCACATGGTCCCCATCTGCTATTTAGTTGATTTACAAAGCACAGACATATTTGGCTTTGGATACATTCAATCCCCTGGTTGGGTCCCTCAGTGTTTGACAATAGCCGTTGTGAGCAGCCGTACATTTAACCAAACGGACGTAATGAATCTTTCGGTGTCAGAATATTTCAAGGAAAGTCAAGATAATCACTCATGTAACACTTTGACAAGGATAGAGTGAGCCATTCTTACAATGGCAGCATTTTCTGGAATCTTTTGCTGCTAGAGCAACATATAGATTGATTCATCTCAACGTGCCTGCAGCGCTTTAAGCAAACTCCGACAAGATTACGTGACGCGATTGATCGCTTTCTGCATGCCTTTAGGAGCTTCAAGTCCTCACTGTAAGATCGAGCAAAATCGATGGCCACTCCACTGCGGGTACCAAATGCGTGGATATGACAGCTGAAAGTTACCATTTGGTGATATAACCTGATTGTTATATTGTCATAGTTAAACAGTATGTGCCTAGTGGGCTTGGGGGGGGGGGGGGGGGCAATAATAATGCGGTCCGTTTTTATTTGTTTGTTTGTTTGTTTTTTTTTTTTGCTTTTTCCTGGGGGGTTGGGGGTGGGTCTTTTTGCCACCATGGCAAAACGCCTAAAAGATTTTTCGTGAATAATTGCTGGGTATAAAAAGCTGTAGGCGTCACATGTGTCTTTTGGAGGTGCACCAGAGGAAGTGGTGCAGTGGGTCTGGTATGCAGTTCTTATACGCACCGTCTGGAATGGAGGGTCGCTTTTGGTCCACAAGACATCCAAAGTGTCGGTCGAGGATGGACATGTTGTAAATGAAAAGCAGACAAGAGTTATTTTCACGTGTGCCATTAAAAGACAACTTGACTGGGTCACATGAATCATTCAAGCTCAGATTCTACGAAAAATTGTGATTCTGAATCCATCAGTGAACTCAGGAGGGTCACAGAAGTTACTTACATGAAAAAAATAAAACATCCTGTGTTTCTGAACGCAAGACCATTTCATGTCCACAGATCCCAACACTTAGCTCTTGACACATCGACCTTTAGTGCTAATTATCTAATTGTGGCTTTTGAAACGGGAAACGAGGACGCAGACCGGCCGTGCCTGACTTTTCTCTAAGATGGATCGCTTCTAATTGCCGTCTGCAGACAGATTCCGATGCAACTGGCTGGGAAATTGAAGGCAAACACGAAGTTAAGGACAGGTTTCCAAGACGTCCCATTGATTTGTATCCCTTGGTCATGTCACTTTTCTTGATTGGTTCCAGACAAGTGCGGTGTGAGGCAGCGTAAATAATAGTTTTAAAACAAGACTTAAATTTATTCCACTCAAGCCCTTCTAGCAAAGCACATTCAGGCAGCCATGCATCCACATTATGTGCAGGAGAAGGATCAACCCAGGTTTAGCCAGAGTCCATATTTCCTTAAGTAATCGCTTCAGCGGAGCAGTAGCCCTCATTTTTTGCATGGTGGCCGGTTCAGCTATTTAGTGACCAGCGGATGTATGAACAAAATGGGAATGCACTGAGGGGCTACACTTCACATAGTTGCTGCAGACCTGTTTTCTACAGAAGCAGGCTATGTAAACTTGGGCAGGATATTCAATTTGAAACCCAGGAAATCGGTTAGCCCGTCTCAGAATACAACGGATAAAGAGGACCAGAATAGGTCTTCAAGTCAGAGTTTAGCACCTTTAACCTTTCTGTTTCACGGGAGAGACCTATCTATCGGATGAAAAAATTATCCTGTTAATGTTGTATGACCTGATGAAGCAATTCCCATTCAGTCATTGCTGAATTATTCCTCCACAGTTTATAATGAGAACTGAGCCAGTCTCCTCTTTACGGAAAGCCTACTTAGCTGGCATATGTTGAACACGACTAAGACAATGTTTGCTTTAAACCAGAACAACTTGCTCACTGTGGATTTGTACCAGGAGCTCACAGTGTAAAGATTAGACTGATTTTCTTCCTGGGTCGCCAACAGTCGTAAAAACACACACGCGTACATAATGCACATGTTAGTTTAAAAAATAAGGGGTGGGGGTGGGAGGAACTGGCGGACCGGTGCGCGACTGTATGATAAATCTGGAAGTGCAAGGCTCACTAAGTGGTTAGAGGGAAGATGCATAACATCATGGAATGGGAATCTAGCGAGGATGGGAAATTTCAAATGTAGTTGCTTTCAATTTTCCAGCACATATAGCACACTGTAAATGCTAACAAATTATTTTGAAAATATGGATTGAGAAATGCTATGCAAGGCACAACTGTGTCAGTGTTACGACGGTTTGAAGTCCTCCTATGTCCATCTCAAACAACCAGTTTTTTTCGAAACTTGACGTAAATAACTTCAGTGTTTTAGCAACCCTGATATGCCATTTATGTTTTCTTAGCTCGAATTTAAGACGACGTGGTTCCATTGGTTGTTGTCTGCTTGACGATAAGTCCCGAATCTAAGTAAGTGCATGTTGCTTCGTAGGGGAAGAGTATTGTTCATAATTGTAATTGAATATTTTTCGTTTTTGTGAGATGTGAACTTTTGCGACTATTCGTATTTTTGATGACCGTGAAAATACCATGCTCGTCAAACATACCCAGGTGTAACTAAATCTTGAAATTTGACAAAAGCTGGTTATATAATTTCCTCAATTCTGAACTGTGCATGCTGTTTAACCCCTTATTTCTATAAATCCATATTGATCCATCTCGCATGTTACAGCATAGATTTCCCTGCCAATACCTACGTTAACCGTGTGAAACAGGCATGTCAGCAACCTGTGATAGATAGGTTTGCTTCGTTACACAGTCAGCTCTCTTGGACTAGCTGTACCAGTCCCCTCAATCAGAGGCATGACTTGTAGTCTCCAACCAATTTTTATACGTTACTACTCACGAGTCGGCTTTTGAGCCACACCTTCTACTTTATTGTCAAGAATGTCATTTATGTGTTTTTTTTTCAACATGTTCGAGCCGATTCTTAAACTCAGCCTGATGCGAAGATATAACTTTTATCAATATCTGGGGGGGGGGGGGGGGTAAAGGAATGCTATTTTGCAATCAAAGTTATACTCACAAAGAGGCAATTCATCATCCTCTTTTTCCTTTCTTTTTATGAAAGACTGTGTAATGCTACAAGGAATATTGTAAGATAAGATGAGATAAGATGGTCCCTAGAACACGGCTCAAAAACAAAGGGGCAAGCTGGCGGCGTAACGAACATACACACTGTCTACTTGGCGTTGTATTTGATGTCGTGTTCACTAGCATACGCATGACATGTCGTGACCAGATCCCTCAGACCTTTAACTGACAGACTAATTAGCACTATGTCATTGGCGTAACTGAGGCTGTTTATGAAGACATGCCAATGTTACAGCCAGCCCCACTTACATTAAGATCATTCATGTACACATTGAAAAGCCGGGATGACCCCCCTCCCCCTTTCCCGGTGGGCGCCATTGCTAACATTATGCCAGTTTGACCTGACAGGTCCCGACAGGACGCAAAACTGCCCTGTAGAGAACCAGACCATTCAGCATTTCACAATGAACATTGGCACACTTCTATCCAGCATCTTTCGAAGCATTATGTCCAGTGGTTTACACTGTCAAATGCTTTCTTAGCATATATGAAGCAAGCGAAAATGGGACTTCCCTGGGAAAGGCAAGACCGGGTACCTTCCATTAGTACAAAAATATACTTGTCAGTGCCATGACTTTTTCTGAAAGCAAACTGGTTATCAGCTACATATAGAAGGTATTCACAGCGAGTTAAGAACACTTTTTCAAGCAGCTTAGATAGTACAGTGGCAAGGGCTATTGGCCCATTATTGTCTTTATCAGTAACACCACCCGCCTTGTTTTGATTTTTGTTTTTTTTTTCCCCTGCAAGAGGTACCAGGACAACCTTAATAGTAATATCACATTGTATATAATTGTGCACCAGAATAGCACTCAGAATTACAGAAGATCATACACTAAATTGCTAGCTTGTTGTAAGCAAATTCAGCAAAGCTGCGTTGAAGATTATATACATATATATCAGTGTGTGTGTGTGTGTGTGTGTGTGTGTGTGTGGGTGGGTGGGTGTGGGTGGGTGGGTGGGTGGGTGGGTGGGTGGGTGGTGGACACGAAACCTGAAAATGTCGCCCTTTTCCAGAAAGTTGCTCACTGACTTATTGCATGTTGACCTGCGCGTCTTTCACCAAACAAGAGGCCTGGATCTGCTCTTTTGCTTACAATAGAATCTTCCACAAGTAACCTTAACCTCATTTCCAAGGTCACACAGCCTATGTGTGCAAAGCAGGGGGTATCAAGGCGTAGAATGTTACAGTGTTATCACGTTTCCTGTGTTATAATTGTTGTAGACTTCTCCAAAATTATTAGAGACGATTGTTTGAAATTGAATTTAGCCTGTTGGTCACCTATTAGCAAGCACCAATGCAGTACGTGTACAGAGCAGTTGAGTTTCAACATGTAGAAGCAGCAGATTCCAGAAAGCAGAGCAACTAATTATCAGGATCCTCCTGTTGCTCATAAATGTAGTTTTCAAGACCTTGGCTTTAAATTGATTTCTACAACATAAACTGCTGTTCTATAAATTTGCAAAAACTTGCTTCTTAAAAAGGGGCTCCGGAATCAAAAAAAACAAAAAAAAAAAAAACAAACAAAAAACCCCTGATCTGAACACATGCGCATAATGAGCGCAAATTTAGGCTTCCGGTGATAGTAATAAAGAGAAGTTTGACAAACAAGACCTGAAAATATCGTGTTTTGTCAAGCTCGACACGTTGGTGGCTCTCTTTGATCCTGAGTAGCACATGTAGCCTATTTGTCACAATATAAACTGTTATTCAAATTTGGCGCTGTTGACCTTGTGGTATGTAGAACTTTAGGCACGGTACAACATGTTGACCCACACGTGTGCTCACACGACAGCCTTGTTTGTGAAAATGAACGACCCATGTGTGTACTCAAGTTTCATTCTCGATACGTCGGCACACGCAATCGCATTGACCTCAAAAACTAAAATTGATTTGGAAGTATTTGAGTGAAAGGTCTTAAACATTCATGGAGAATTATTCATCGAGCAGAAAATGTGGATTCGGTTTGGTGATTGCACGCTTTGAAGCATGTCTCTGAATGCAAACAAGCATATTGAGGCTTACGATATGCTCCAATGTCTGGATAAATCTGGGTGATTCAAAAACTGTCTTCAGCTGAATTATTCTTGCTATCTTCGTTTCTCACAATTTGAAATTTGGTCAGGGTTTCAACTTTTCAATGACAGTTAACTGCCATGGAGTGTTTTTGTTCTTGTTCTCGTTCTTGTTCTTGTTCTTGTCGTCGTCGTCGTT